>CAUJNA010000681.1:136417-170795 GCA_963377175.1 Effrenium voratum | reverse complement strand
CGGCATGCGGCTGAAGAACCAGGAGCTGCTGCGGGCCACCCGGCCGAGCCACGCAGCTACCTACGCCAGCTGCCAGGGCCTCACCCTCCACAACCGCGTCCGCCTGGACCTGGAGTCCTGCCACCTCACGCTGCGCCACCTGTACGTGGGCGCCTCACGGGCCACGAGCTCCGAGCTGCTGGAGGCGGCCTAGAACGGGCAGCACGGCCTCCAGGGGCTCCAGCATGAGGTGGCGCACCTCAAAGAGCACGCCCCACTGCCTGCCCATCAGCCACACACGTGCCGGGCCTCCGCAAGCGCGCGGCCCCTGCGGCGCGCGAAGCACTTCACGTGCTTGCCCTTGGCGCTCACCTTGACGGCGCGCTGCAGCTGGCTCTCAAGCTCCGTGCGGGCGGCCCCCGGAAAGGGCTTCTGGAAGACGATCATGTTGTCGATGACGCCCTGCTCCACCTCCTCCGTCCACAGCTCCAGGTTGGTGTTGCTCGCAAAGCACACTCCCACCCTATTGGCCCCGTCGTCCTGGAAGTTGCCGGGCTCCCACAGCACCTCCACGTCCACCTTGCACACCAGCGCGCCCTGATGGGAGTCCTCTATGGACATGAAATTTCCCCCCTTGGCATTGGTCTGAACGTCCAGCCCGAGTGCAAGCTTCATTGCGAAGTTCGGCTCCTTTTTTTATCCGTAGGAAAAAAGTCCGGTCCGATGAACACGCGAGTGATCTTGCTCTTTAAAATGCCGAGGCTCCTGGAGCTTTTCTGCGGCACCAAGTCGGTGGGCAGGGCCTTCGAGGCGGCGGGCTGGGAGGTCGTCTCCCTGGACATCGTGTCGAAATTTGAGCCCACACTCCTGTGCGCACTACGTTTCCGCCGGGGCACTTCGACATGGTCTGGGCCAGCCGCGCGCTGGCGACGCGCTGGTGCTCAGCGCCCTTGAGATCATTGCGCACTTTGCCCGCTCATGTGGATTGTGGAGAACCCGGCCACCGGGCTGCTGAAGACCCGGCCGTTCATGGAGCGCCTGCCCTGGGTGGACGTGACCTACTGCAAGTACGGAACTCCGTACAGGAAGCAGACGCGGCTGTGGACCAAGACCGAGCCGAGGGCTGTGCAGGAGCGGCAGCCGCTGCGGCGCGTGGCAGGACGGCAGGCACCTCCGCGCCGCGCAGCGGGGGCCGCGGCTGATGGAGGGGCAGTACGAGAGGGTCAGCCAATCACGCGAGCTGCTCTACAGCGTCCCTGCTGCGCTGTGCGAGGAGATTGCGCGCGCGGCCACGGAGGAGCTTGCGGAGCGGCTCAGCATTCCGGACTAGCCCGTTCTGGCTTCCTCTAATCCGAGAGGCCTGGAACAGTCCTTTTTTCCATGTTTTTGCATGTTTTTTGGGCCACTAAACGCCAAAAATGGCGCAGAGGGGCACCCCCGCCTTTTTTCTCGTTTTTGGGCGCATTCAAAAGCGGTGCCACGTTTCACCAAAAATGGTGAAGAGGGGCACCCCCGCCTTTTTTCTCGTTTTTTGCTCAACTTCAAAAGCGGTGTCACTAAACTTCAAAAATGAAGAAGAGGGACACCGGGCCTCTTTTCTCGTTTTTGGGCGCACTCAAAAGCGGTGTCACGTTTCACCAAAAATGGTGAAGAGGGACACCGGGCCTTTTTTTTCTCGTTTTGCTCAACTTAAGCGGTGTCACGCTTCATCAAAAATGAAGCACACCGGGCCTTAGTCAAGCACAGAGACGCCCGTGCCGGAGAGCGTCACCAGCTGGTAGGCCACCAGGTGGATGAACAGGTCCGTCATCGTGCCGTCCAGGCCCTTGAAGGTGAACCGGGCAAGGTCGCCCGAGCGGGTGCTGACACCACTCAGTGGCATCTTGGGCACGCGCTCGGTGGGAAAGCCGGCAATGAAGCTGTGGCGCAGGTAGCCCGCACGGCCGATGTCGATGTTGCGCACCGTGTCGTCGTAAGTACCCGCAAGGATCGAGAGGAAGTGGAAGTGCTCCGAGGCTCCTTTCATGGGGTTGTGAGGGTACTGCAGGCTGCCCAGCTGCATCTGAGACTCCAGGAGGCTGTCCTCCTGCCTGGCCGCACCGATGGGGGCCACGTCCTGCCCCAGGTTGGCCAGCAGGTGGATCTTAGAGCCAGCGTCGTTGTCCCAGAAGGTCACGAACGCTCCCATGAGTTTCGTGAAGGCGCGCGCCACGGTGACGTTGTGCTCCGCCACGCCGTTCTGGACGCTGGACTGCTGCGTGTGCACCGTGGGGTAGCTGAACACCAGGGACCTTCCTGAGAGGAGCACGCGGTTGAAGGACTCCACCAGCGCAGAGTCCAGGACGACCTGGGAGGCCAGAACTCGGACGTTCTGATCTCAAAGTCGGTGCTCAGCGTGGCCCCCGCCGGGTGCGCCCCGGCGTTCTCGGACCACAGCGCAGTGGTGGCGTCCGCAAACTCAAATTCTATCACCAGGTTCAGCTGCGGCGGCAGCATCTTCCCGCAGCGCAGGATGCCCACCATGGTGGGGCGCAGCAGCACGTCCGCGTAGCCGCCCTGGTGCACCGCGCGGGCGATGCGCGGGTCGTTCACTTCGTCGAAACCCTCCATGGCCTTGTTGCGGTTGTACTCCCGGCCCTTCAGCAGGTCAGGCACGGCCACGGTGCGCCCGTAGTAGTTGATGTCGTCGCAGCGCTGGCCGTTGGCGAAGACCTGGACGCGCTGGACGAAGCAGGCGGGGTTGGGCGTGGCTGGGGCCAGCGGGTTGGTGCCGTCCTTGTTCCTGACGCGGAAGGCGATCTTGATGGACTCGGGGTCGATGAAGGACGTGCCGCTTGTCAGCGGGATGCGGCAGACCCTAGAGGTTGTGGGGGAGAAGGAGCTCAGCGAGCTGGGGAAGTACTGCACGTCATGCCGCGCCGTCACGTAGCTGGGGTTGCTTGTTTTCAGCTTGTAGTCCAGGCTCTGCATCAGCTCATCCTGGGCTCCGGCGGTGACTACCTCCATGCTTGTTTATATACACGCATTTTGACTCGTACGGCGAAGGAAAAACTATTCTTCCAGTCCGTATATCTATATACGGACGAGAAGAATAGCGTTTTGTGGCGCAAAAACCGTGCAAAAAAGCTATTACTTCAGGGCGTATATTGATATACGGTTTGGAGTAATAGCTTTTCTCAGCGCAAAACCGTGCAAAAGCTATTAGTCCAGGGTGTATATTCATATACGGCCTGGACTGATAGCATTTTTGTTGCGCAAAACCGTGCAAAAATAAACTCTCCCCCAGGAGGGTTTTTATTTTTTTTTAAGCAGCCTCAATGTCTCGCGCCAGCTGGTCAAAGCTGGGCGGAGGCAGGCTCCGGCGTCCGGAACTGGAGCTTGCCCGCAAGCTCGGCTGGGACTGGGGCAGGGCACGGGGTTCAGGCCCCAGAAGAAGGGGCGCGGCGTGTTGTTGGACTGCGCCTGGACGCGGAAGCCGGGCTGCGAGGAGGCGCGGCTGCTTGTGGGGCTGCCGGACGTGCTGCTGCCGGTGCGCAGCGTGAAGTGCTGAGGCTGAGTGGCGTCATTCATGTTGTTGGCGGACCGGACGTCCTGCACGGCCGCGTCCTCGCTGCCCTGCTGGGGCCGGAAGAGCGTGTTCTCGAGGACCCAGCCCGTGCCGCGCGCGAGGCCGTAGGCTGCGCCGCCTGCGAGCCCCACGGCCAACCCAGCCGTCGCCGCCGCGCCACCTCCCGCCGCGCCAGCCAACGTTCCAGCAACCTCGCCCGCGGTGGGCGCCAGGGCTGCGGCTCCTTCAGCCAGCCCCCCCAGGTACCCGAAGGCTCCGCCCACACCCTCGGCGGCAACGGCAACCTCGCCCTCCTCCGCTGCCACGGCCGCCGTCTCCTCAACGGCCTGCGCTGCGCCACGCTCCACCTCCTGCGCGCGCTGCCCCGCCTCATCCAGGAGGCGCTCCACGTCACTGGGCCGGCCTATGATCTGCGGAGGCGGCTGCGCCGGCCCGGACGGGGCAGCACGTTCAGGCGCACGTACTCAGCTGCGTCCTGGGGCAGCTGAGAGCGGAAGGCCTGCGCGGCTGCGAGCCCCGCCGCCCCTGCGCCTATGAGGTCCGCTGCCGCCTGCGCGCCGTCTGCAGTGCTGCGCAGACGGTCCGTGATGGAGGGCGGCCCCTGCCCGTTGCTGGCCAGCGCGCCGGCCTCGGGGTCTCCCGCCAGGTCGTCCTCAACAAAGCGGGTTCCGCCGTACCCTTGGTACCTCCGCGCAAGGCGCTCGTCCTCGTCCGTGGCCTCTGCGGGAGTGCGGAAGCCTTCCTCGGGAATTGCCTGCAGGGGCGTGTGCTGCAGAGGCTGCGGGTTGGGGTCCTCGCTGGACTGCACAAAATCGTCCAGGTAGAAGTGGCTTGTGATGAACGAGGTGGCCTTGCGGTCCGGCTGGTCCAGGGGCAGCGGCTCATTCCGCTCAAGGTAGCCCACCACCTGCTCAAAGCGCGGGCGCTGGTTGAAGCCGTGCGCCCGAAGCGTCTTCATCTCTTTACCGTTGCGCAACTTCGTCCGCCGCCCGTTCCACGTCCCGGCACTCGGCCCGCGCGTAGCGCAGCTGGGGTACCTGGCGGTGCACGGCCTCCGTCAGCCGGCTCACGTCGTCCAGGCGCCGCTGCCCCTCCTGCGCCTGCCTGCGCTCCCCAGCCAATTGTTGAAGGCCCGCGCCTCCTCCAGTTCTCGGTAGCGCTTCAGCAGCAGCGGTTGCAAGTTGTAACTGGGGTACGTCTTGCGGAACCACCGGAGCATCCGCGGCTCGTTGCGGGGTTCAATCGACATCATGCTTTTATACCAGTACGCTTGCGCCTGTGGTCAGCCGGTCATAGGCGGACTGCCTCTCCAGCATGCGCAGGGCGCGCTGCTGCTCTCTTGTGAGCTGAGGCGCCTCCGGTGGAGCCTCAGCCGGTGCCTCAGCCGGTGCCTCCGCCGGTGCCTCTGCTGGTGGTGCCTCCGCCGGCGTCTCAAGTGGGAGCGGCTTTGGCTTGCGCTTTGGAGCAGCCGGCTCAGTAGGCACGTCCTGCTTAGGTTTGTTCTTGCTCCCAATAGGCGGAACAAACCAAGGAGAAATAATAGCCGCACAAAATAGGAAATGTCCCCATTGCACCAACGCACCTTGAACAGGGGTACAGAAAAGCTAGGAGAACGCACTACAAATGGTGCAAGGGGGTGCGGGCCTCCGCCGTTTCGGTTCCGGCGCAAGCGTCCTGCACAGCGTTGGTGCCTCCGGCGCTAGCGTGCGCTGTGCGCCTGCATGTGCGCCTGCCTCCTCGTGTTCGGTCGGCTCCATTTAATTATACGTGGTCAAGATATAACACGAACGACAAAGACGACCCGCGAAGCCGGACGACGTTGCCGTCCAGGTCGGTCAGGCGGAAGCGCATGTGCCTCAGGGTAACCGGGCCCCTGAGGGCCATGAAGTGCCCGTCGTCGGAGCCCGTCTCCACAATGGTACCCACTCCGTGATCTTGGAGAGGATGTCGTCGCCCAGGTTGCCCAGCACTCTGCTGGCGTTGGCCAGCTGGGCGCAGCGCAGGTAGACCTCGTTGTGCGCCATCATCCGGACGAACTCAAAGACCTGCTGCCCGCCGGAGACAAAGCTCGGGCCCAGCATGTGGTCCACGCTGAAGGGCTTGGTGGGAGAGGCGGGCGGCGCAGCAGGGTAGTCCGCGGCATCAGGAAATTGCTGGCGCAGCTCCAGGTCGTTCAGAATGAGCGAGCCTGTTGCCGTCGTAGGCTACGCTCAGGCTGTTCGTGGTCTCGCTATAGGTGGCGGTGGCAAAGTTGGAGCTGATCCAGGCGGCCAACCGTGCGCCAGTGTACGCGCCCTCGGGCAACAACGCCCAGTTCAGCGTGCCCAGCGCGGCGTCAACCCAGTAGAGGTAGCGGCCCCGGTCCGTGGACAAAAAGCGGTCGGCCAGGCGGATCTTGTAGACGGCGAGCCGGGCGTCGCTCTGCAAGTGCAGGGACTCTCCCAGGTCTTCCTCAAAGTCGCTGTCCGAGCCGGCCACTCTCTTGCGGCTGTCCACGTAGATAGTGGTCATCCTTTTCTTTAGGAACCCGCCCGTCCGGCGGACGACGGGCGGCTGGACGGCTGTGACGGAGGTGCAGCAGGAGATGTTCTCACACTTCGCGTTGATCAGCGTGGAGCTGGCGAACAGCTTCTGGCCCAGGAAGCTGAGCGCCGCTCCCATCGGCGTCTTTTTCAAGTGCAAAACGCTCTTCAAAGCGCTTGGAGAACATTTCATTCCTCGGCTTCAGGTAGTAGACAAAGAGGAAACTGTAGGGTTCCCGCGTGGCCTGCTCATACAGCCGGTACAGCTGCTCCTTTGGCAGCAGGGCGCTGAGCTCCTCCACCACGGCGTCCAGCTCGTGCTGGTTGCGCAGCCTCCAGCAGCAGAGGAATTGCATGTTCACCCGCACGGCTGCGCTGATGAGCCTCAGCTTCTGCGAGCTCACCCAGGTACTGATCTGCATGTGCCGGCCCCGATGAAGAGAGTGTCCAGGGCGCCGTGAGGCTTGTGCAGCTGCGGCGTGTCGGCAAAGTCGTCGATGACTACAAGCGCCTGGTACAGTTTCTTCATTTCCAACTTCTTGGACGCCTCCGTGATCTTGCGCTGCTGCTGGATGATGCGCCGCAGCGCCGCCTCGTCCCACTCGTCCCAATACGTCTGCTCCCGCTCTGTGTTCACCCCCAGGTCCCCCTCAATGTATTTCTTGACGGGGATCCAGCCGTCGTCTATGTTCACACTCGGGCTGAAGACGTAAATTCTCTCTGAAGACGCCGCGATACTGCTCCAGAATCAGGCTGATCAGAGCCACGGTTTTGCCCGATTTTGATGGCCCGAGGAAGATGCCCGTGCATGGCACCAGGGGCACCACGGGGTCAGAGGGCTGCTTACTGCTATACTCTGTCGTAGGAAACAGCTTGATCTTCCTTTGCGTTACTTCCCAAATTTGAAGCCGGGAAGCCGGGCGGCGAGTCCGGGAGAAATGCCATATTTACGGCATCGCAGCCGGAGTTTTTTCCGTGAGTGCCCTGCTATACAGCAGTGCGCTTCCATAGTTTTCCGGGCAATCCGGGCGGCGAGTCCGGGAGTGCATCGCTGTGTACCGACGCACTGCCGGTGTTTTTTCCGCGCAATCCGGGCGGCGAGTCTGGGGGCGTAGTGCTGTACAGCACTGCGCTTCCAGCGTTTTCTGGGAGACACCGGGGCAATCCTGTGCCCACGCCAGGATTGAGTGGGGCAATCCTGCGCCCACGCCAGGATTGAGTGTGGCAATCCTGTGCCCACGCCAGGATTGAGTGGGGCAATCCTGTGCCCACGCCAGGATTGACGGCTGGGCGTGTGAATGGTGAAAAAAACACTATGTCAGCGATGCTGCGAAGACGGCATCGCTGACAGACCTTCGGCGCTGGCCCGGTGATGGGTTTTTCGGGCAAAAAAGCGAAGTCGGAATTCCGACCTCGGTGGGAGAGCGAAGTCGGAATTCCGACCTCGGTGCGGCGCAGGCTCGGCAGGCTGGAGGCTTCTATGCCGGGCAGGTGGCGCGGCAGGGTGGCGCAGTGCCAAGCCGCCGTATGACCGTATGATCCGTATGATCCGTATGATCCGTATGACTCGGCCGGCCTGGCATTGAAGCCTCAGCTGAGTCATACGGATCATACGGATCATACGGATCATACGGATCATACAGATCATACGGTCATACGGCCACGGCTCGGCACTCCGGGAGGGTCAGTGCATCGTCTGTACACGCGGAATTCGGATCGTCTGTACACGCGGGACCGGATCGTCTCTGCACGCGGGCCTTTTTTGCCCCGGATCGTTTGTACACGCAGTGCTTACTGCTATGCACAAGAAGGGACAGGGGCGTTGACAGCTGCATGTTTCCTTGCCTTTCTGTCGTATGAACATAGGAAATGTTGTGTTCCGTTGTCTCCTGTGCGGTTTACCTCTGTCAGCCGCTCTCAATTTTGCTCGGGGTGAAGAATGTGGTGTATATGTTCTTGCATTAAAGGTTTGACAAGTCTCTTGCACTTCGTGTCAGGGGGACAGACTTTCGGGGTAAATCACGTGAGTGGGCGTGCTTGTCAGGTGGCAGGCATGCGTGCAGCGCTGGGCGGGCGCGCGTGAGCGGGTGTGCTTATTAGGTGGTAAGCGTGGATGCAGCGCTAGGCGGACGCGCGTGAGCGGGTGTGCCCCACCCCGCCCCGCCCCAGCCCCCACCCCCACCCCACCCTTCCCCAATACCGCACCCCATCTGTTGCACGTGAGCGGGTATGCTTATTACGTGGCAGGCATGTGCTTACCATTCCCCCGCCTCCCCACCCACCCCCCACCCCTTCGGGCTACTCTTCCGCATGCGTGGAAACAGCGCTGAGCGGGTGCACTTGAGCGGGTGTGCTTACCATTCCCCCCTCCCCCCCACCACCCCCCCCCCCACAGTGCTGAGCGGGCGCACTTGAGCGGGTGTGCTTACCAATCCCCCCCCCCCCACCCCCCCACCCTGCCAAAAGTGTGTGTGTGTGTGTGTACAGATGAGCCAGATGACAGAAACCTTGTGTGCGCAGATGATCCAGAATGCATGGCGCAATAAGTGAGGAAAGCCTGTGTGTACAGATGATCCAGATTTGTGTGCGCAGATGATCCCCTGCCCCTCCGGGAGTACCAACCAGGTAACCTGCCTGGCATCGAAGCCTCGGCACCTGCCCGGTATCGAAGCCTCCGAGCCAGTACTCATTGGGCGAACCCGTACTCATTGGGCGAGCCATCAAACGAGGTTGGGCGAGCCAGTACTAAGGCCGTTGGGCGAGCCAGTACTCAACTTTCACAGCGGCCTCCACGCCTGCTTCAAAGCTGCGCCTGCTTGGCGCGGTGCCTACAGTGCCTGCTCGGCACCTCTCTCTTTAGAGGGGGTTTCCCAAATGGCTTATATTCTACCTGAGAGGCTCCCAGCACTCGTCCGTCCAGCATTTGACCTCGTCCTGCGAAGGATTCGAAGTCTAAAACGCTGCGTGCAGGCGTGTGGCTGCAAAATAATGACCCCTAGATATGCGCTGCAATTTGGCTCCAGGTTGCATTTCAAGCGATGTCAAGCTTTGCCAAAGGAAACCCCTTTTCCCTTTTTTTCGGGGACCCCTTTTTTTGGGACCCCTTGTTTTCTTTTTTTTGTTTTTCTTAGCCCTGCAAAGGTTGGCTGACTTCGAATCCTTCGCAGGACGAGGTCAAATGCTGGACGGACGAGTGCTGGGAGCCTCTCAGGTAGAATATAAGCCATTTGGGAAACCCCCTCTAAAGAGAGAGCATGACCAAAAGACATTACACTGTTTGCGTGAATTTGCTTGCGTTGAGAGCAGAATGCTCCTTCATTTTGCCGATGCTGGGTCAACAGTATTGCACGTCTATTTTGGCTATTTTTCGAATTCAAACTCTGTCTTGAGCTGGATCCTTCCTTGACATGTTTCCAACTTTGGTTCAACAATTGCCCTTGGTCGTATTTGAGTGAGACCTGTGTTGGACAAGCCAAAAACCCCGGTCCTCGCGTCTCCTTTGGTATTGTCAACCGACAGCGGTGCACGGCAAGAGGAAGTGCTTTCACAACTGAACTGCATGTTCTTATTTGTGCTGAGACCTCCGCTACAGCTGAAGTGCAACGCATCGAAACCGGGCGGTGGAACAAACTGGGGTAACCACCTGGACACACGCGGTTCCACCTCTCACTGGAGAAACTGTACGCGCAACCCTGTTAGGGGGAAAAGTTTTTCCAAACTCCTGCACGGCGTAGCTACACCGAACAAGATCCTATTTTGGGAGGCAACTTGCCGATACTTGGAATTGGCGATCTGGACGTCTTGATCATGCTTGTACTTGGCCCCACACTCCCAGGCACAGGAGCAGACAACATCAACCAGGTCCTTTTTGGTTGTGCTGCGCCGTTCTTTGACGGCATGAATGATTTGCAGATGTTTGGATATGTGGACTTGCTCCAGCGGGCCAGAGAACATGCGCCGGACACAGTCAGCCCCACATGCGATGATTCTACCTAGAATGACACAATCTTGGTTTCACCTCAACTTGTAGCGTTGGTTCGACAAACAGGGTGCTCACCGCTCATGCATTTGACCGTCACAAACCCTTCAAGGTTGAATTTGAGTTCCCGAACAATGCCATCCTCACCAAGCGATTGCAACTACCAAGTGGGTGGAACGTGCCATGCAGAGCCGCTTTTGGAATCTGCATACTCGGGCAACTGAGCGGAAGACGGTCCAGAGCCTACCGGCGGGCGACCGCC
Source organism: Effrenium voratum (assembly GCA_963377175.1). Taxonomy (NCBI): domain Eukaryota; class Dinophyceae; order Suessiales; family Symbiodiniaceae; genus Effrenium; species Effrenium voratum. The sequence goes on along the minus strand of CAUJNA010000681.1, from coordinate 160,485 downwards.
TCGGTGCCTGGGCACAAATGGTTGAACACTCGGTCAGCTGGGCTTGTAATCAGCATGCGGAGCCTTTACGCAAACGGCAAAAGGGACGCTGTCAAGAAACCCACATCGCCAATTTGATGTATGGACAGTTTGAGCCCGAGATTGATATGCGCTCCTTTCATTATGTTCATATTGTCAGGCAAGTTCGACGGCTTGAATCACTCACAAGACACTCCAATCCTTGGGACAACGCCAGCCAACTACGGCCCAGCAGATTTCTTTGCGCGGCCTATGGACTTCCATATTGAGGGCTCCAGGATTTGGTAGACACTTCTCGGAAGGGATTCACTGGCATTCTGGAGCCTCTGGCCCGTAAGCAGCTGGCTTGACACAATCATTGAAACTGTCAAACTGCATGCTCAAGATGTAGTACGGCTTCAGCGCACTCGATCCCAGCACATGTTCAAGGAGACGGTGACTCACAACCTCAGCCAACATGGTGGATCTCTTGTGTATCACCTCTTGCGGCACCCTCCAGACCACACCGATTACACACCTTGACCTTCATGAATCAGTCCCATATCAGATGCAGCGAGCCCATCACAAGGGCCATCTCCGGCTCATGGTTGAGCATCCGGAGTGCATACCCCTGGACGCCATTGTGAGTTCCACTACAGGATGTGCCGAAGGAGACCCTCTTTCAGTTGCTGCAATTGTCGCCCTGGGCTACTTGTGGTATGTTGTGGTCCATGCGCAGGGAGTACAACCGTATGTTTTGATCGACAACCTTGAATTTACCGCAAATTCCATTCAGGATTTGGTTCGGGCGTGGGAAACATCCAGGCAGTTCATGCTTGATTGGACCCCCACCGAACAAAAAACCAAGTGTTGGGCCTGGGGCACAACGGCCGACTTGCGAAAAGCCCTACAGTTTTACGCTGATACCGGCACCGCGACAACCGGCCAGCCCCATTTTCGGGTTGTCCATGATCAGATCGACTTGGGCGCTGCGATGAATTACACCAGGAAAGATATCAAATATCCGCAAAATGCTCGGGTCGTAAAGGCCAAGTTCGCGGCTGAAAGGTTGGGACGATTGCCATTGAGTATTGCAGACAAGATTCGCATGTTACTTACGGCTGCAGCACCCACTTTTTTGTACGGAACGGAGACTGTCCCTTTGAATGAAAAGCAGTTGCACGATCTTCGGCAGACTTTTGCAAGGGCTCTCCTAGGCAACAAAAAGCAATTGTGTGGCTGGGTGGTATGTAGCATGTACAACTCTCAGATTGTCGACCCGGAATTCCTGCAGGCCATCAGACTCATGCGCACTCTCTTGAACATTTTCCACTACGATTCCATTTGGGCGGACAATATATGGCAGCGGGCAATTGCACTCATCCCGGCCGGCAATGCCAAATCTATGCGACGGGGACCTGCGTATTGTTTGGCGGTTTTGGCCTGGACTTGGGGGCTCCACTACCCAGCTGATGGTGTCCTCGGGTTTTGCAATCGGCAAGTAAATTTGCGGACTTGCGACTTTGCAGATGTGCGAGCACTCATGCTCCATGCTTGGGAAACTCGTGTTTATAACGCCATCGTCAAAAGGAAAGCATGGCAGAATACACCTCCTTTCAGCTTGGATGGCACCGCAAAACTGTGGTCGAAGGACGACACTAGGGCCGACCACTACATCCGCCTTGCCACCTGTGGTGCTTTCCCCGACAGTGCAGTCAGGAAGCACTTCCAGACTGCCGACAACCTTGTGTGCCCTTTTTGCAAAGATGCTGATGACACGCGCAACCACCGCATCCTCGAATGTGCAGAACTGGGAGAAAGGCGCCCCGACCTTGTGTTACTACGTGAGCAAGCCCAGGATGATGGTATTGAGCCTTCGCAACTCCCAGTGGTTGCCCTTTGTGACGCTGGATATCAGCTTGATGTCCTCCATGCTGGCCTTCCGGATTCGCCTCAGATTGGGGCCGACTATCTTCAAGGAAGAAAAACATATTGGACAGATGCTAGCACCAACGTTACAAATGACCCGCACGCCCGGGTTGCTGCTTGGGCCATTGTCACGGATTGCCTTACTACCGATTTGGTCCGGTCTGCGTTGATGGAGCACACATGGTCCAACCGCCGCCAGCTGCCTAACACCTTTCAGGTTGTGCAAGTAGGTTTTGTACCTGGTACCCAGACCAATAACCGGGGCGAACTTTATCCAATGTGCAGACTTTTTGAAGCTGGCGCGAGGGGTACCATTTGGACTGATAGCCAATACGTTGCCAATCTGGTTGAGGCTGTGCAGGCCACACCTCACGCACCCCTTTTCCGACGATTTCGCAATTTCGACCTCATCTCCAAGCTGTGTGCCGCTATTGTTGAAAGAGACGTCTGAGTCAAGGCGCACAAGGATCTCCTTGCATGTGAGGATGACCTTTTCTCGATATGTACACTACGGCAACCACCTTGCAGATGCAGCTGCAACCGACAGCGGGAGGCCTTACCGGAAGAGTGGGCTCAGCTTCTTTCCCAGTACCACCAGCAGGTGCAGGTCAGTTGGCAACGGGCCAAAGTTTTTTGCAACCTTCACGCCACTTCCTTTCAGCATTCAGCCCAGGATGGCGCTTTCACGAAACCAGTTCTTGACGCAACCCAACCACCCACAGATGAGTTTGCAAACCGCTTGCAGGCGCACAACCTCCAGGCCCCTTTCAGACCTGGAGGCTTGAGAGTCTTGATGAGACTGCACACAGACCTCTTTGTTTCTTTGGGTGGGGGCTTGCGCATGCTCCCTGTTTGGGCAGCGACACTCCGATGGCCATCGCAGGCTAGTGAGCACGATCCCGGCATTAGCTTCCTTGAGCTGTGCATCCATTTCATCATGAGTACCGGGCACCGGATCCCCATTAACACCGGTACGCCTAAGCGGCCCCACTACGTGCTTTACCATGACCACCCTGGTGCAAAAGCTGTCCCTCGCCCGTACAATGTGGAAATTCTGGACTGGATTTTTTGCGTCGATATTACAAACGGCTTATGGACAGGCCACTTTTCCCGTTTGCAACATCCTTGGAGGTTCCTTCTACGCGGTACTTTTGGAGTACGAAAAAGCTTGCGGGTGTTGCCGCACCTGCCCGACTACGAACGCTTTCCTTGAGCAAATGCAGTATTTCCGGTGCGATACAAGAACCAAGCACAGGCCTGGACTCCATCGGATTCCGGACACACCTTGCCTATCTGGAGTGCTGCGGGTCGACTTTGAGGGCGACACCACCAAAAATCTCCAGCGGGCGAAAACTGCCTGGCTGAAACGCTGCAGCCGCTTGATCCGTCTGAAGAAGAAGGAGGCGGTTTTATAAGCTCTTGACCTGTTTCACCTTTCTCGGTTCGTGGAATGGCACTTCACTACCCTTTTCTCATGGGGCTTTTTACCTTCCTTCAGCGGTGCTTGGGAAAGGATTTCTGCATGATTTTATTTCAGAACAGTGCCGAAGGCGCTGGCGATTCCTGCCAATCGCTGAGTCGCCGGGAGGGTAACCCGGACTTTCAGTCGCCTTTTAATTTGCCACCTGGTCTTTGGGGTTGACCTGGCATCCTGGTCCCTTTTTGCGTTGTCGGTAAATAGCCCGACGTTCTCTATTGCATGGTTCCGGTCTCACTCTTCCATGGCTTGCATCACAAGTGGGTGCAGGTCAGCCAAGTAGCGAAAAGCGAAAAGCAGAAAAGCAGCGCAGCCGCGAGGGCCGCGTCCGCCGCCGCGACGGAGTAGCAGTCTGCCGTGATGCTCAGCGTGTCGTCGCCGTTGGTCAACCTCCCGAGGTGATTGCGATGTCCGAGGAAAATGCTAGAATCCTAGCTGCCACTACTAGACAGATTGTACAGTTGCACTTAGGTGAGTATGTGCCTGATAAAAGGTGGGCTCGTCGCCCTCGAATGATCAGGGAAAATGTTCCTGATCAGATGCCTGCTATGCCTGGCCCACAAATCGAAATCCGGTGGCTTGCCGACACTGGGTGTCCTTTCGACTTGGTTGGGATGCACGACATTCCCGCGCAGGATCATCGCCGCATCAAGAATGGGCGAATCCAACATTCCTTGCAAACCGCAAATGGTGTTGCTGGGACTCAGGGTAGAGTTGATGCAACTGTTGAGTCGCTTGACGAGGACATTGAAGCCTTTGTCATGGATAATACACCCTCGATTGTATCGATAGGGCGTAGGTGCGTGGATTTTGGATACAGTTTCCGGTGGGATGCTTTTGAGACGCCTGTTCTCATCTGCCCATCCGGGAGAACTGTTCGGCTCGACGTTATAAACAACGTCCCATTCCGCGAATGAGCTCCCAAGTTGTGAAGCCCGCCAGGCCGGCGCGTTAACAACTCCGCTGCCGGAAAGCTGCAGGGCGGCGAGCTCCGCGAGGATTGTGTCGAGGGCGCTCTGGAGCGTGGTCTCGCTGGCGGAGAGCGTGGCGTTCGTGGCGTATGAGGCCAGCAGTGACGTGTCGGCCTTGCCCCCTGGAGCGCCGTGATGCTGGCGTCCCGGCTAGCAAGCTGCGCTCCTTGGCGGCAAGACCCAGCAGGGCATTTGCTATCTTGGTGTCTACCTCCAGCGGCGTGTCCAACCCGTCCACCGTGGAGAGCAGGGAGGCCAGCGCGCTGGCGTCCGCCTTGCCAAGAAGGCGGCGTCCAGGGCTGCCGTGGTGACTCGCCCAGAAGAGCGGCCGAGATCTTCGAGTCCACCACCGAGGAAGTGTCCACGGCCGACTGCAGGGCGTACGCAGTCAGGGCACTGGCGTCTGCCTTGGAGGCCTGCAGCCCCAGATGGTGGCGTCTCTGCTCGCAAGCTCGGAGGCCAGCGCCGCGGCGGTGACGGCCCCCAGGAGAGCGTTGGCCACCTTGGTGTCTACCTCCAGCGGCGTGATCCTCGCCGCTATGTCTAGGGAGTGCTGGTCCACCACCGTCTTGAGGCCGTAGTTGGCGGCCACCGTGGCCAGCGTGGCGTTGTTGGCCGAGGCGATGGAGCCGTTCATGGCCGCCGTGGTGCTGTAGTTGGACAGCTTCAGGTCCACGCCGTCCGGGGTGCTCTTGGTGGCCACCACGCCCTCCAGCACGTCGAAGGCCGACTGGTCTGCCTTGTTGGAGAGACCCGTGGTCAGCGAGCTCTGCAGCGCGGCGATGCTGCTTCCGTGCGCGGCCACCTGTCCGTCCGTGGTGGCCAGGGCCGCCGCCGTGGCTAGGGGCGCAATCGCCGGCGCCAGCGCGCTGCTGTCCAGCTTTGAGGCCAGCTCTGCGGTGACTCTGTCGTCCAGGGACTGGATGGCAGCCGCGTTGTTGCCGGAGGCTGCCGTGTTCACCGCCAGGTCCGTTACTTGAGCGTATGGCGTCAAAGCGAGGGCCAGCTGCCCTGCGGTGACGTGCGTGCCGTCAGTCACCTCTCCGTTGTCCAGGACCTCCGGGATGTTGCCGGTGACAGGTCCTTCAAACATGTTTACATATGTTTTCGCCGACGCCTTAGTCCAGTGGCTATTCCGGCAGCGAGGCCGGCTCCGCGGCTTCGGTCTGAGCGAGGCCGGCTCCGCGGCTTCGGTCTTGGAGCGAGGCCGGCTCCGCGGCTTCGGTCTTGGAGCCCGCACCAGGCCCGCACCAGGGTTTTTTTCGGAAGTAGCGCGGCTGCAATGTGACTCAATTTGATTTGACCGGTGGCGCCGGTCAATCGCAAGACCTGCGCACGATGGAGCCAGTGTCCGACATAATCGGACACTGCTTCGTAGTTGGTGATAACATACGAGACATCATCAGCTGCGTGCCTCCATGTCGGCGGGCTGGCGCGGCTCCGATGCCGGGCAGGTGGCGCGGCAGGAATGTGGCGCGGCAGGAATGTGGCGCGCTAGGTATCGAAGCCTCCGATGCCGGGCAGGAATGTGATGCTGGAAAAACATAAGTGGCACTTATGTTTTCGAAGTGCCTCGGAACTGGAAACAGGCACCAACCATTTTGTGGTTGATGCCCGCGTAGAGTTCAGCTACTAAGAGTCGTTGGGCGAACCCGTCGGGCTGGCGTGGCTTCGATGCCAGGCAGGCGGCGCGGCCGGGAGGCTTCTATGCCGGGCAGGTGGTGCGGCGGTGCGTTCATCCTGCTGGCCTCCGGTGGTCTCTGCCGCGGCGGGCGGGCTGGCGCCTGTGGGTTTTAAACACAGCTGCCTCTACTCTCATCTTGAGACCATGGCCTCTCCGGCGCGCCCGCAAGCCTGTATGGTTTCGCAGCGAGACCTGCTCGAGATGTGGGAGGCCGACGTTGCTGTCTGGGACTGCTGGTTCGCAAACCAGAAAAGGCTGTACGACGCCCAGAGCCAGGAGCCCGATGAGATGCGCCGGCTGCACCTTGCAAACCAGCAGTGGGTGCAAGAAGAGGAAGAGCGACGAGAGGAGGAGTCGCAGCACAAGCGCCGGCGCACAGATGCCGGGATGGCAGAACACGCGACGCGGACCAACGCAGCGTGGCTCAAAGACAGGATTGACGCCCTCCAGCGTCTGCTCAAAGTCCAAACCGACGGCATTCAGGGGGTGCTCAAAATCCAGACCGACGCCGCCTTGAGCCGGTTCGCGAGCGCAACCGACGTTCTCCGTGAGTGGCTCCCAGACGAAACCGACGTCCGTCGTGATCAGCTCTTGACCGACACCATCAACCTCGAGGCGCGGTTCAAATTCAAAACCGACGCCCTGCATGAGTGGCTCGAGTCGAAACCGACGCCCTCTATGACCGCATCGTAGGCGAAGAAGTCATCACCTTCCATGAGCAGCTCAAAATCGAAACCGACCGCCTGCATGAGCAGATTAACATCGATGTCGGTCGCCTCCGTGAGATGACCCAATTCGACGTCGACGCCCACTGCGAGCGGCTTGTGAGCAGAATCGACGCCTTTCAGGGGCTCCGGTGGGGCCAAACGGGAACGCCGGTCTGAGGGGCTTCGGAGCAATCCTGTTGTGAGCCCAGGATTGAAGGGGCAATCCTGGGGTGACAACAGGATTGAAGGAGGCAATCCAACAGGATTGAGGGGGCGGGCTGGCGTGGCTCCGATGCCGGGCAGGTGCGGCCGGGATGGAGGCTTCAATGCCGGGCAGGTTCGCCGAAACTGTCGGGTTAGACGACAGTTTCGAAAAAAAAATTCCTGGGAAGAATTCCGACCTTGGCGCGGGCTCGGCAGGGCTCCGATGCCGGGCAGGTGGCGCGCTAGGTATCGAAGCCTCCACGTCGGGCTGGCGCGGCTCTGCCGGGCAGGAATGTGATGCTGGAAAGCATAAGTGGCACTTATGCTTTCGAAGCGGCCGGGTGGGAGGCTCCGATGCCGGGCAGGTGGTGCGGCCGGGGTGGAGGCTTCAATGCCGGGCAGGTGGCGCGGCCGGGAGGCTCCGATGCCGGGCAGGTTCGCCGAAACTTTAGACAGTGGCCCCCCCACAGGACCACTGGAATTTTTTTTTGCTGGGAAGAATTCCGACCTTGGCGCGGTGGGCGAGCCATCAAACGAGGTTGGGCGAGCCCGTCAGAGTCGTTGGGCGAGCCCGTACTCAGAGTCGTTGGGCGAGCCAGTACTAAGGGGCCGTTGGGCGAGCCAGTACCAAGGGGCCGTTGGGCGAGCCAGTACTCAACCACTTTCACAGCGGCCCACAACGCCTGCTCCAAGCTGCGCCTGCTTGGCGCTGTGCCTCCTACAGTGCCCGCTCGCCACGTCCCACGGTGCCCGCTCGGCACTGGCACTCTTACGGCGCCCGCTCGGCGCCATAGTGCCTACAAGTGCCCGCTCGGCACTGCAAGCGCCCGCTCGGCACTTGGCACCCCCACGGTGCCCGCTCGGCACCGGGGTGCCTACGGTGCCTGCTACCTAGGTGCCCGCTCGGCGCCGCCCCGCCTCCCGCCCACCGCGAAGTTCTCCAGGATGTACACCTGACAGGAAAAAAATCGGGGGGGAGGGGGGGGGCATTAGGGCTTGAACCACATGCACATGCAAACATGCAAAACCGTGCAAAAAACCAACATGTCAAAATGTCATGTTCAAAATCATGTCATGCAAAAACAAGATGTCATGTCAAAATCATGTCATGCAACCGCACCATGCAAAACCCATGCAAAAACCATGTCAAAAACCATGCAAAATCGTGCGAAACAAGAATGCGCGCGGCGCGTACGCTGGCGTGGCGTCTATGCCGGGCAAGTGGCGCGGCCGGATGGAGGCTTCTATGCCAGGCAGGTCTCACAGTCCCCCGAAGCCTTGCTATACGTCTATGTGCTATATGGGTCTCACAAGGCAAGCCACTGAACCTCCACTCTCCCCCGGGTCCTTGCTATATGTGCTATATGTGCTATATGGCTCTTACAAGGCAAGCCACTGAACCTCCACTCTCCCCCGAATCCTTGCTATATGTACTATATGTGCTATATAGGGCCATATAGCACATATACTACAGATTGCGTACAGAATAAGTATATAGCACATATAGTTCATATAGCAAGAAGCTGGGGGAGAGTAGGGGTTCAGCGGCTTGGCGTGTAAGACCCATACAGCACATATAGCACGTATAGCAAGGAGCCCGGAGACTGTGGGGGTTCAGCGGCTTGGCGCGGCTTCAATGCCGGGCAGGCTTCGATACCGGGCTTCTATACCATATCACTATAGCACGTATAGCAAGGAGCCCGGGGACTGTGGGGGTTCAGCGGCTTGGCGCACTCTTTAGAGGCGATTTCCCAAATGGATTCTATTCTACCTAAATCAAATTGTGGGGGAGTTCAATACAGGGAATGCAGGGAATCCCTGCATTCCCTGCCTCAGGGCGTTTCCCAAATGGATTCTATTCTACCTGAGAGGCTCCTAGTTCTCTCTTTAGAGGGGGTTTCCAAATGGATTTTATTCTACCTGAGAGGCTCCTAGTCCAGGAAATGACCTTGTCCTGCGAAGGATTCAAAGTCTAAAACGCTGCGTGCAGGCGTGTGGCTGCAAAATAATGACCCTAGGCTCCAGGTTGCATTTTAAGCAATGTCAAGCTTTGCCAAAGAAAACCCCTTTCCCTTTTGTTGGGAACCCTTTTTTTGGGCCCTTCTTTTCTCTTTTTTTTATTTTTTTCTTAGCCCTGCAAAGGTTGGCTTGCTTGCAAGCATATCTAGGGGTTATTATTTTGCAGCCACGCCTGGGCCTGGCCAAGGGGCTGCTGCCGCGCCACCGCGGGCAAGGTTGCGAATTGGCGGCGCGGCAGCAGTCGGCTGAAAAACACGCTCTTTCGGCCTTAGTAGGGCAGCAAGGCGCGGCCGTGCAGAACGTCCGGTCCGCCAACAACAAAACAACGCCACGCAGCCTTAACACGTTCGGCAGCCCAATGCTCTGCGGGCTGTTTTGAGCAGCTTTAAGGTTTGGGGCGCCAGGACCCTCAATAGCCTCTTGGCCGCTCCAGCGTGAGCACCCCTCCTGCCGACCCGCAGCGGCCCAGAAGTCCAGCGCCGGAAACTTTACGTTGTCGTTTGCCCACGCAGCCAGTCCGCCGAGCGCTGCGTATCTCTTTACAACCAGCCGTCCACTTTTCGCCGCGACGTACCTGCGACCCAGTTGGCCGTCTGCGCCTCCAGCCCAGGTTCTGCGCGGAGCAGGCGTCTTGGACACAGGTGCGCCGCCTGCCCTGCTCTTGAGCCTTGCACGATCGTCCGGGCCAGGTGCGTCTTCCGTGCCCAAGCCCGTAAGCAGCAGGAAGTTGCCTGCCAGGTTGACGGTCGTCCACCGTTCCACTTTGTTGTTGGGGCGCTGCTGCTCCGCACGCTTTGCCTCTTATGCGCGTGCCGTCCGGTGGCGCAGCGCCTCCAGCGCCCGCAGCCGCTCCTAAGCGCTTAGAGCCGCTGCGTTTAGAGTCGTCTTCAGCTGCGCAAGGTAGCGCAGTAGCAAGAAAACGCACTCTCTAGAGGGGGTTCCCAAATGGATTTATTCACCTGAGAGGCTTCTAGCACTTGTCCAGAAAACAACTTCAAAGTCTAAAACGCTGCGTAAAGGCGTGTCGATGTGACAGGTGCGCTTAGGGAGGACCGCCGATAGGCGTAACCCCCCGAAGGAGATGCTGGCATTGGAGACCAAAGTCTCCGCCAAACCCACTAGTTCGAGGGTTTCCAAGGGTTTTCCCTCAGGTCCTGCGGCCGAGGTTGGAAATCGATGGTCATCGAATCGGACGCCTAGGCCGACGATTGAGGAGATCTCCTACCCGCTAGGGGATCCTAGGATCTTGAGGGCCCACCGGGCCGAACTACTAGAGTTCACGGGGACCTGGAAAAGGAGGCCGCTGTAGGTGAGGACCTCAGGCCACTGCAGTTACGACTGAACCACCGGTGGAATCGTCTGCGGCAAGACGAGCGGCGTCGCCCGTTAGGGAGGACACAGGCAGCGTTACCCCGATTAATTCGGGGTGGTGGCGGGAATTTAATGCCCGGGATGTCGCGCAACTGCCTTTGTGGGTTTGCTCCACCGCTGACGCGGTAGTGTCCAGCTGTTTGCGGACGCATGCGAGCAGTTAAATCCTATCAGTAAATGGCACGCTCCACCCGTCATATGACGGGCTCCTCGTGAGGGGGTGTGATTAGCCATGATTCATTTCATCAACAGGGATGTCGCGGTAGTGACTGACCTGTGATGTTTGGCAAGTTTGGATCCGCGCCTCGGATGAGCGTCGCCGGGCCCTCCGGGGTGGGTTGGTGGGGATCGCCCGTGCGGTTCATCGTCGATAGGTTGCGGGTATCCTTTTCTCTTTTGGTTTGTTTCCCTTTGGTTGTTGTTCTCTGGTGTGTGGGAAACCCTGATCTTTGGGACCGGGGATTGGTTTGCTTTTGGGGAACCTTTCTTTGGTGGCTTGTTTACCCCAACTTACCCATTGCCTGGGCACAGGCTCGTGCCCGAATCACATTTTTTCAACCCTAAACTTACCCTAAACCACCCTAAGCCCACCTCAACCCACCCGACACCAAAACGAAACCTCGCAGTCACCTTGAGCCCGCCTAAACCCCCACCACTGTCCTAAACCCTAAACCCACCCGCCCAATCCTGGAACCCTCCCTAAGCTCAGTCTAAACCAAAACTTCTGGGTGTTGAGAACGAGACTGCGGATGTTAACGCTGTTGATGTAATACAGGTGCATTTCGCTAGCAGATGCTTTAACATAGGTTATTTTGGCGCCTGGGGAGAGAGAAACGGCCCTCGCCCAACCCAAGATACAGAACCTTCAGCCCTTTTTTTCAGTTTGCTTGTTTGTTTGATTGTTTGTGTGTGTGTGTGTGTTTTGTTTGTGTATGCTTGCATGACATGTGTGGGGTTGGCATATGCTTAACAACACTGGGTTTAGCACAGCAAACAGGAGGGCGGGATCGTGAATTTTCGTCAAAGTGCGTTTCCACCAACATTTGCGTTGATTTTGAAACAGGATTGTGTCCCATTCCCTGTTACTTTGAAACCTGTTTTGAACAAGATGCACGCATTTGCAATTGCATTGGTTCAATGCGCACTGGACATGATGTTTGCAGACATGACCAGGCACACACACACACACACACTCACACAGGGTTGCATCGCCCTGATATTGGCATCATCGGCTCAGCGATTCAATCCGCTTGCTGTATGAGGAGACAGCTGGCACATCGCTTGGACTCAGACATCATGGTGACATACACATTTGTAGCAGAAAGCCTTGACAACTCCACTCGTCGAGAAGCGCACACAAAACTTTTGTAACATCACAGCTCCTTCGGCAGTGCTTCATGGCCGGTGTCACGATTGCAGTCGGGGGAAGATGGCGAGAGATTGAGAGTCAAAATCAGGAGCTCTCATCGGAGTTGGCTGAGTGCCAGAAGGAGCTTGCCACCAGGGGGAAAACCGAGCAGGATCTTTGCCAAAGGCTTCTTGCTGCAACATCCCGAAGTAGTTCTTTGCAGGCTGAGGCGCGCACTCAGCAGGACGAAATCTTCGCAATGCAGGCGTCATTGGATTGCGCTGATGCGGCCCGCACAGAGATGAGTGCTGCAATGTCTGTGGCGGATGTGCAGAAAGAAGAGCTCGTGTCCGCAAAAGATGCTTTGACGGAAGAGTGCCAGCGGCTGCGCGATGCGCTATCGCGCGTGCTGCAGGAACATTCGCAAGTCAAAGCAGAGCTGGCAGCAAGGGAACAAGGCCTCTCTTTGGAAAGCAGCTTGAGAAGGAAAGCAGAAGCCAAAAATCAACACCAGGAGGCTGAACTCCAGATGCTGCAGGGCAGGTATGACAAGCAGAGCACCCATGTGCAGCTCTTGCTGCGGGAAAAGGAGCGGCTTTGGAGCCAGCTCAGCCGCTCGCGGCAAGACAAACGTGAAGACACCAAAGTGGCCAAAGAAAAAGCCACTGAAGTGAAGGCCAAGGAAAACTGCAAGCCTCGGCCCAAGAGCTGCCCCAAAGCTCCTCTGCGCAGTGATCGCTCGCTTCTTTCTGCGGATCTGGAGAGAAAGCTGTGGCACGCACAGAAGGCACATGCGCACGCATTTGGTGTTAACAGCTGAGGGATGAATGCAATAGAGTTTTCAAGACGACTCTCTCCGCAAACAGATCTTACTTGTGAAGTTGAATGGATTGCTTCTGTGTGCACTATTAGCTTGGCAGTGCCATTTTGGGATGCTCGGAAATAGTTTTTTACGCACTCAAAGGGCGTAAGTTTGTTACTCGGTGCCTGTCCCTGAAGGCATTGGAACGTGAGCGGGCCTTGCACGAGACGACGCGACTCGAGCTGGCAGCAATCAACCGGTGATTGCGGCCAGCTGCCATGTCGCGAGTTTCAGGATTTCGCTGTAGCTCCGTTATCATGCTCGTTTTTTCCCACATCGCACACCAGACTCGTTTGGACGTTGCATTCACGTGGGATCCTGACGTGGTCTGGCGGAAACAGATATCCGCTGGACCTTTGAGAGTAATTCGTGTATTTGCAGCCAGCTAGCTTGGGGAGAAGATGTTGCTTGCGTGACGGAGCTTGGCCCGGTTGATGGATGCAGTTTTGCTGCTTGAGACCTGGCAAGGAACTGTTGCTTGGCTTGATGTATTCCTGGCAGACGTCATTGTTGGCCATTGGAAACAGTGCGCATGTATGCTATTTCCGCAGTCTGCTCTGCAGGCTCTCGCTGACAATGAGGAAGGTCAGATTCCCTTTTCTACATGCGCCAGGCCACATCAGGCCCAACGGGCCGCAGTTACAATTAACATGTAGAAACTCTTGACAACTCGAAACAAATTTACCGAACTTATTTCTTGGACGGCTTCTGCATCTCATGTCGGCGACTTAGTTTCCGCGCGCCGATTTTTTGATTCTGACATCGGTGATTCGCCAACCGTGAAGGAGTTTTGCATGATGGTTTTCAAGAAGAAGCTACTGAAGCTACTTAGCTTCTAGCCAGTGCGGCTTAAATGAGCAGACCTGAACCCCCTATTCGTGTGGTATCAAGACCCAGCTGTTTAGTGGGCCAGTGCTCCTTGAACGATAGACTTGGCCCTAGCTGCTGCCCGTTTTTTTTTTTTGTTGCCGTCCGTCCGTCGACCATGCGTGCCGAGGTGGAAGCACTGCCGATGGGAGATCAGGCACGTTCCAGCCAGGCGCGCGCACCTGTGCCTTCCAAGTTCTGTGATGACTCTGTATCAACATGGTTTCAGAGCATCAAGCAGATCAGAGCCAATAAACTCTCTGACGTCTCACATGCGCACACACACACACATGTATGTATTATGTTTTCATTCATCAATACATACATACATACATACATACCTACCTACCTACCTACCTACCTACATACATACATACATACATACATACATACATACATACATACATACATACATACATACATACATACATACACACACACACACATACACACATACGCACATACACACATACACACATACATACACACATACATACATACATACATACATACATACATACATACATACATACATACATGCATACATACATGCATACATGCATACATGCATACATACATACACACATACAGGCATACACATACACACACATACACACATACATACATACATACATACACACATACACACATACATACATACACACATACATACATACATACATACACACATACATACATACATACATACATACATACATGCACATACATACATGCATGCATGCATACATACATACATACATACACACACACACACATACACATACACACATACACATACACACGCACACATGCACACACATACACACACATACACACACACATACACACACATACACACACATACACACACACATACACATACATACATACATACATACATACATACATACATACATACATACATACATACATACATACATACATACATACATACATACATACATACATACATACATACATACATACATACATACATACATACATACATACATACATACATACATACATACATACATACATACATACATACATACATACATACATACATACATACATACATACATACATACATACATACATACATACACATACATACATACATACATACATACATACATACATACATACATACATACATACATACATACACATACATACATACATACATACATACATACATACATACATACATACATACATACATACATACATACACACATACATATACACATACATACATACATACATACATACATACATACATACATACATACATACATACATACATACATACATACAGGAGGGTACCATATACATATATATTTTTTGTAGTATTTGTTCATTTATATATTTATACGTACACAAGATACGTCAATGATATACACGCACAGCCTTTCTTCTCCGTTGTGGCAGGATGGCGAGGTGCGGGAAGAGGCTGGATGGACCTTTGTGTTTCGCCCGATCTCGTCAGGAATGGGTTGGGCTGAGGGTTTGTCTCCCAATTGCCATCAATTTTCGTGGGATGGAAACACCTGAAAATTGTTGGTGGGTGGGGGTTGGGTTTGTCTAGCTTACCATTGAAACCATGAGAGCCGCCAGCTGCAAATCAAAAAAGAGATATGAGTGGAACGAGGGCACATCTTTTTGCGATTTACACCCAAGCAGCCAACTCTCGCCATTGGACAGGTAGATGTCCGAGGAGCGGGTGACAGGGCGGGGTCTCGCTTTGCTTGGCTAGAGGTGCATGCTCACGAAGGAACAACCACTATGAAGTTGTTTTTAGAGTTTTAGTTGGCCAAAAGAGCACAACTCTGGCCACCTTTGGAAGCTTGTGGGGGAACACTGCATCCGCTCGTGAAGGGAGATTTGCTGCAAGAGCTTGCGCAGAGATGTCGCTGGGGAATTGCTTAGGGCCCCGGCCTGGCGCAAGACAGTGACTCTTAGGCGAACACACCTTCCATCCTCAGAACGGGTGCTAGCTTTATCAGCCTGGCTTTCGAGCCTTTCTGTTCGAGCTAGTGGGGGTCTGCGGAGCCCCTGTCCTTCCCTTACATTGAAGTATACGCTGCAACTTTGTTCAATATGTCGTTTCTTGAGATACATGTAGCATTCGAGCTTCGTGAGGAAACCAGTCATGAATTTGGGGCAAACGATTTTTGTTATCATGCCGACACCACATGCTCCAACATGCACAAACTGTCACATGCTAGCATCTTGTGTGCCAGTATATACTATGTCAGACAGTTCCTGGATGTACGTGCACTGGCTTGTCATGCATGTAAAGAACATATTGTCCTCTGCGGTGCTATGGTTGACAGACAAAATCCAACACCGGCTTGACGGGGTGCAGGATTTCGGAAGCTCACCCAGGAATTGGAACCAGGGCTGCAAGTTTTCAAACAGGGACCGAAAGGGTACGCAAAAAGACATTCTTGAGACTACGCTGGATTTCGTTCATCAACAGAGTTCAGAATGTCATGTGCATGACCGTTTCATAATATGACTTGCGTTGACATGATATGACATGTTGTGGTTTCATGCACACATATTTCCATGCCCAGTCTTTGCACTGTAAGATGAAGTCTTCAAAGGAATCGGTGCTACTGCTGTTGTGAATTTATGCTGTTCATCTCTACTGCTGGGAGGCCAGCTGTTGCTCATACCTCGTTGAGATAGCGGTGTATTGCTTCGGGCTCTCCTTGAAATGGCAAGGCTTATTGCCACTTTCAAATGCGACAGACCTGCTACCACTTTGAACCCATCGGCACTCACCCATCTGGTTTCACTTTCTATGAGGATCTCACAGCGGCATGTGTTTAGCCGGCAGAGGCCACATCCCCCAGCCCCCAGGAGATGACAGAACGGATGGCAGCAGGACGGACGCACCGCGGTGTGGAAGTGCTTGGCCCATGAGCTTGACAATGCTTCGCATTGGCTTCGAACCAAGGTTTACCAGGAAGTAGGTGTCAATGATGTCAACGTGTTTTTATGCTGGATGCGTTCCATTTTGCCGGCTTGGTTGGTGGTTGCTAGGAGCATTCAGAAGGGGTTTATCTCATGTAAGCGGCCAGCTCGCATTGTCCAGATCCATGCATTTTGTTTGAACCCGTTTCTCACTTGCTGCCTTTGAATCTGTGAGCATGTTGCTGAGACTTGGCTCTGGATTTTGCGGGCAAGTATGAATGCACGTGTGTTTTTTCTCCATCCAGCATTCCTCACTTAGAGCTGGGGCGACCAACATCGCAGATAAGTGTCCAAGCTCATGAACATCAAGTCATCCACCCTTGAGGAACCATACCTTCCCACCCTGAAATGGAATTCTGGCCCTCTGTGTCCCTTTCAAAACCGCCAGTTTTGGAAACAGACGGTTTTCCCTCAGATTGTCTGACCGGGCTAAGCTGTTGCCAGGTGCCACGTGGGCCATCTGCGGCGTTGGTTTTCCGCAGAGGCGGATGGACCTGACGAGACTTTGGGGCCGGCAGTTGCGCTCTGAACTTGCCGAATCTCTTCGGCTGCGTGAAATTTGAAGTTCGCTGTAGGGGGGCAAGTGAACAAGGGGAGGCAACCCTGGTCCAGTTGTGGCCAACTGCTGGTCTAAGCCTGTGTTGAGCCATTGGGAATGTCTTTGAAGCGCATTTGCCAGTGTTTCTCAAAATTGGGGACCCCTCCAGGTAGGCGGTTTTCTTTTTGTTTCCCTGAAAAAACAACTATCCGAAAAGAGGGGCTTGAGAACCCCTCCTTCTTGTTTCCCTTTAAGCCTATCCAAGACGAGGTCCATGTGCTATTTTGCGAACACCCCTCGCTGTTTTTAGTTTCCCCTTTAAAGTTATCCAAAACGAGGTCCACTTGAAGGGCACATGAGAACTCCCCCCTTGTCGTGCATTTTTTGCCCAGATAGCTGAAAGCTATGTGCATATATATATATATATATATCTATACATATATATATATATATATATTCCGCTACCTGGGCTATGCTTTTCGTGTTTTTTGTTGGCGTGTGCCCCATTCTTCCACGGCAAAAAAAGCGCTGACCAGGGCCAGGCATATGGCTTTGTGAGCTGCTCCCTTGGCGACGTCTTGCTGCTTCCGGAGCCCCAGGCAGGAGACGAAACGCACATTTGCGACCGCCACGAGTTTTTTTGTTTTTTTTTGGTGAAGCTATGGTCTGCTCAGGTAACCCTTACCTGGTGGTTTGGATTGGTTTGGATTTGGAACCCCGGGTCCTTTTGCCACTGGGAAAGGTACCCGACAACGTCCAAACCACCAAAGCAAACCAAACCAATGAGAGGGAAGCTGAATTGCAGTGTCTGCAGGAGCTTTGGCTGTCTTTTGCCTCGGGGTGTTGAGGTTGCCTAGTTTTGAGCCATCGCACCGAGGTTTGCCTCTTTTGGGTTGTTTCCTGGTGAGAGCCACGAGCGGAGCGAGCCATTTGGGGAAGTGGAAGCACCCCACAGGCACCAAGTTGCAGTTTCCTGTGGATCGAGCAGAAATCAGCAGGTTCTTCTCCCGTCTTGTGCGTGCAGGATGCGGGCACATTTCACGAGGGCCAGGTGCTGCGTTTTGAAGTCTGCGCGGAGGACACTTCTGAAGCTTTGCACATGGCGAGTTGTTGTCCCGGCCCAATTCGCAGTTTGAGCAAGCAGAACACCTGGATGTGACCGTTCTTTTTTGCCAGCCACTTTGGCAGCAAGTGAAATCCCTTCAGTCAACCGACAGGACTGGGGCCTGAAGGCGTGGCATTGAGTCATGCGGCTTGCTTGCGCATTGCGTCATTTGCATGGCTCGAAATCTTTGGCCGCGCTCTCTCCTTGTTTCGTTAGGCAGATGCACTCCTTCCCTGGGTCAGGTGGCATGTGTTGCAGTTGCGCGTGAAGCCTATCCTGTCAGGCGTTGAACGCGCGCCCCATCACCTCCCAAGAGCCGGGGTGCCTGACTTTTGTGGGCTCCAACATGGAGAGAGGTTCATTGGTCTGGTGGGAACACAACTGGCAGTGACACGATCCGCTTCGATTTGATGCGCATTTTCGCCACCGTTCATGGAGGTATTCTGTCCGAACGTGCGGGAAAGTGGTGTCGGACAGGACCACCTGAGACCCGACTTTGGGTCTGCCATCCATCATAACCCGTCCACAACCCCGAACTCATTCTGGATGTGCTTTCGCTTCTAGGATACTATCACATCTTCGGGCTAGCATTGCATGACATGTAGAACTGCCAGATGTGCTAGAATCGAGCGAAAGCACAGCCAGAACGAAGGCGTGACGGGCAAGAGGTGCAACCCCAAAGGCCAAACGCTTCAGGAAAGTGGCAATTTTGCTCAGCCCTAAATGTGAGCTGAGTTGCCGTGTAGGCGCAATTCGGCAGGCTTTTACTTGCCGCGTGGTCTCGCGTAGGCGTTTTTTTTTTGCGAGAGTGGTCGCTTTGGCGTAGGCGGCGCAGGCATGGCGCAAGCAAGTGAAAAACTGAGGCCCCACACAACAAAACAAAGATTGCCGACCTTGTGGATACACCCCCTGGCTCGGTTGTTATGCGCC
The DNA here is from genome assembly GCA_963377175.1 of Effrenium voratum. Taxonomy (NCBI): domain Eukaryota; class Dinophyceae; order Suessiales; family Symbiodiniaceae; genus Effrenium; species Effrenium voratum. Next base: position 141,491 of record CAUJNA010000681.1, on the reverse strand, counting down.
TTGCAAGAGCAAAACGACCTGAGGCAGGAGCGGATTGGCGAGCGATTGGAGCAGGACGGTCTTCTTCCGTCGCTGCAGGCTGGGACTTGGAGATTCTCTGATGAAGTTAAAGGAACACAGAAACACCCTTCGACGGTCCAACATATCTTCCATTTCCGCTTAAACTACAGGAGGAAACACAAAGTGGCGGGAGCCCAGGGCCTAGGGTTGTGTGATCTTTAGAAGTGCACCTGAGTTTTCCTCTTGTCTTTTTGTGATCCCATTTCTGGAGCATAATTCAGTTTTCAATAAGTTTGACTTTCGCCAACCGACACACAGCCCCTATATCTCAAAGGTCGCTTCCTTTGTATTTAGAGTGATTTGTAGTGCTCGTCGCTGCCTGCAAGAGTCTCAACAAGCGTCATGGGATCACCTGCCCTGTCTGTGCGGCGGCCGACAGGTGACGGTTCTGCATAGCCAGGCTGGGCAGGCCGAAACAGTTGCGTTTAGTTTTCTGGAGCGAGAATCGAAACGCAGTCGTCCGTTTCAACAGCACTGCGTATCTGCGTTGTTGGAGTGATTTCTCCACGCAGCCTGCTCATTTGTCTCTCAGCTTCTATGTCCTGAAGTTTTGTCCAGCTGACGCTCTGTTTCAGGTGGTGGGGGTACCTTTCTTGGCAATCATTTGAAATTCCGCTGAAGTTCAGTTTGCTTCAATTTATCTCCCAGCTGCCAGCTTGGCTGCCTTTTTTCCTGCTGCTTTGTTCAACCTCCGGACTGCCTGCTTTTGCTACCTGTTTGTGTTCCAGACATGTTGTTTGTTTCTTCATCTAGCTTCTCTGCATGCACACATCTGACAGCTGTGTTCTGGACTGCTGTCCTTAGGTCCCAAAGTGTCCGGCTGTCTTGGAGAAATCACCTCCGGAGGGTCCGGCCACGCGGAAGCGCTAGGCGAGTAGTACGGCCATGTCCTGCGCCCAGTGCCTTGAGGTCGCTTTAAACAAAAGGCTAGAGTTGGGCTTTTGAAGCTTGATTGCTATGGAGACTGCGCGTTGGTTCTCGAGAATTGTGATCTTGTCAGGAAATCGCCAAGACAGACTTGTGGAAGGAGGCAAGGTCAAACTTCACAGAAATGGAGCCGAAGCCCTTTGTACATTTTCAGTAGCTATGTGTGGGACATCAGGACTACCATTACTGACAGCTCACATGATAAGCTGTCTTCCTCCAAGCTGCCGCTGTGTCTTTGATGTGTAGTATGACACGAGTCAGCATTGTCCACGGGAAGGGTCACACTGAGTGTGATTTGCAATGGCCTGGTCAGTTGGCAGTGGCTCAACAAATGTACCAAACTGCCGCCTTTGCAAATGGAACCAAAGACAACAACCTGCGTAGCCCTAGCTCGTAAGTTTGAGCCACACCGAGTTTGTGGTGCCGGTGCTGAGGCAAGACAATGGGATGATGCACATGCTGCTTGCTCGGGATTCTGGAAACTAGCAAAACTTGGGTCAATGGACTTTTGAATGCTAGTCCTTGTTCCGCCTGGCAATTTGGCACTCACGACCTGTATACGGTATACGGACGGTAGACACCATGAAGGATTGCTCTCCAGCTTTTGTTGCTCAGTTGCCCGCAGTGCTCTGATGTTCACTAAGGTACCAACAGCCTTACCAGCTGGGTACGATGCAGCAGCAGCAGCAGCAACGACTGCAACAGCTGCAGCAGCAGCAGCAGGCACAGCAGCAGCAGCAGCAGCATCAGCAGCAGCATCAGCAGCAGTTGCAACACCAGCAGCAACATCATCCGCAACAGCCCCTTGGAAGTCAATTTGCCGCAAGATCGCTTCAATGTTCCCCAGCCACGTGCTATGATTTTGTTCCGCTGCATGTGATGGCAACAGTCCCAAGCTTTAGCAAGCCCAAAGCAAAGGTTTCGTTCAATGCGGGACAAATTAGCTTGCATCATTCAGTCAGTCAGTCAGTCAGTCAGTCAAGGTTTGCCTTGTCAACATGAGCAGAAGGTGTTCAGTGACTGTTGCACACATGAGGCACTTGGCAATCGGTTCAGTTCCCCATCGAAAGCTGGACGACCTTCAATGCCCCGTCGTGTTTCTTTCCCGTTTTGATCTGGTGCCGGAAAAAGCGAAAGGAGGTTTTGCCGAATTGAATAGTTCATGCATTCATGTTGTGATGAGTTCTGCGACGGAACATGGCACTGCTTGATTTTGCCGCAACATATATTTGGTTTGCCTCTTTCATTTCGGCGCTGGAAACAGTAGCAATGTATGTGTGGGGCTAAAGCTAGTAACTGTGTCAAGTGTTGTTAGCTTCGCGCCGCAAAACACTATTGCGCATTCTGTTGCGAGTTGTGTTTGCCACGATTTCCTCTTTGTTTCGGCACCGGAAACGTTTCCCTCCGCACCAGAAAGAGTGAGTACCTGTTTTGTGATGAACATCATACTGTAGCGTCATGCTGAAAAGCATTAAACTGGTTATGTTGCATTCGGCACGTTTGAGTCCTCTTTTTGGCGCAGTACCGGGATGCACTAGCATGTAGCCTAGACTAAGGTTCCCGCGTTATGTCCTTTTAGTTTGGGACCAAACAAAAATGCAGCACAGACTGCTGCCTGTTTTGTAGCAAACTACGATTTCGTCTCGTTGGTTTGGCGCCGAAAAAAGCAACCACCGCGGCACCATGTGTGGTGTGACAAACAACATGTTACATGGCACCAGTTCATCACGCCGATGTTGAGGCAGCAATTGTCTTGTCCCCTTGGCTCGGCGGTGGAAAGCACAATGGGAAATGGGATTGTGGTGAAGATTCGTACTCATGTCTTGTGATGCGTTTCACGCAGCACATAAATGTGAACTTGCCCAACCAGACCAGCTGAAGAATTCGGGGCTCTAACTTCAAGTAGAGAAGGATTGATGCGGAGGCGTAGCTCGGACTTTTCGCTCGGTGCTGCCCGGCACGAAAGTGCCAAGAATGTTGTGGGTGGCTGCTGCAATAATTTTGGCGTGGAGTGTTCTCTGGAGGGCTGTCGTGGGTACTATTTCGAATGGCGGTGTTAGCCAGTGAGACTGAGAGTTGCGCAGGGGGCGCTGTTGTAGGATGCTGCGCAGGATGTTGCTGGAGGGTGGTACAGGCTTGCTGTGCGTTTTGGAATCGGGCTTGAGAGTAAGGCGCGAGCTATTTTATATTTGCCGAAGGCCAATCACCACATTGAAGCGGGGCAAGCCAAAATTCACACCCTTTGCAAGGAGGGGATCATCAGAACACATTCTGTACCACGGGCGCTTCCCCACCATTCTGATCACCGCTTTCTCGTGCCTTCCAGCCCAGGCAGATGGTTCAGTCAGCTGCCCGGATGCCTAGTCACCCAGGGTGGACGGTGCCTTTGAAATGGCAACCGCTGGGTCTTGACCCGGGAAGGCAACAGCATGAACAATCGCAGTCACAGAGGTGGGTACCTGCTTCAGGGATTCCTGCCTGCCTGCCTGCCTGCCTGCCTGCCTGCCTGCCTGCCTGCCTGCCTGCCTGCCTGCCTGCCTGCCTGCCTGCCTGCCTGCCTGCCTGCCTGCCTGCCTGCCTGCCTGCCTGCCTGCCTGCCTGCTCTTGCCTGCCTGCCTGCCTGCCTGCCTGCTGCCTGCCTGCCTGCCTGCCTGCCTGCCTGCCTGCCTGCCTGCCTGCCTGCCTGCCTGCCTGTGCATCTTCGCTACTTCAGCTTGAGTACCATGCGCAACTTGACAAAGCGTGCTGGCTTTGCTCCCGGATGGGCCTGGCTGAAAATGGGGTTCAGTTTGGACTGTATTTATCACACGGGAAGACCACACAAGCGAGATCAAGCGAAGGATCCCTATGTGAAGACACGCCAAGACGTAGCTGTTTGGTGCAACGGCGTTTTCCACAGAAGGGTAATTTGTTTTGCCAGTGCTTGCGTGACCAGCCAGCAAAGCGTGTTGGGGCCGCTGCAGGTGATGCCATATCCGCAGATGCAGGGAGCGCAGTGGGTTGCGGGAGATCGACCGGACCGCTTGCTGTGCTTTGAAGGGAATTGGGGTCTGAGAAGTTGCAGAGATCCGATGTGCGCAATTTCCCTGAAACTCGGCCTTGCTAGATGCTTTGCCGCCAGGATCGTGGTTTTCAGATTGGCACCCGCCTCCTCCCCAATGCCCTGTAGAAGGTGAAAGTAAGCGTGGCGAATGTCGAACTTTCATTGACCCACTCCAGTTGTGTTTTGTCCTTGCTGTAAGACCACCTCGGACATCCAAAGCACGGATTGCTCTTAGAGGTTTGGCAAGTTCCCCTTCCCCCCCAAAGAAACTGGGGCACAAGCACAGCCCTAGTCCAACTTGCCCTCCTCGCCGCATGCCACGTCTCGCTGCAGGCACGCCCGCCTTTTTCAGGCGCCTAATGGGGTTTTGGGAGGTCGACCGTGGATGGGCCGCGTGGATGCAAGTCTGAGCTCGCACTGCGGGCTTCTATTGATGTCCACATTTCAGGAAAGCTTTGAATGACTGAGACAGACATGTGTTTTGTTGTACCACTTCTTCCTCAGTTTAAGATGGTTTGCTGACAGACATAGACATTGGCCGCATCACCGCTGTCGTCCCTCCGGCGGGTTGAGCAAGCCCAATTTGGGCTTGGGCTTGGTTGAATTAACTGATCACGCAAGGTACTTGAACGCCCTTCAGTGATTGGTTCACAGCAAACACATTTTCTGGCCATCGTTTTCAGGAGCTGCAATTCAGCTGATGACAATAAACCACGCCTTTTGCTGCAGCCATTTCTTATAGAATCATTAGGACCACTGCAGCGCAGCCTTCGGTGATCCTGTCAGAAGTCTTGTTGTGACTATTTCGAAGGGGCACCGCCACAATGGACTCAACCGGACAAGTGTCGGCTCCACTGGGGGAGTTTGCGTTTGCAGAGTCAGTGGGGGAGAGGAGCTTTCACAGGGAATTTGTGCACTACCTTTGTGTTTGGCCTTCCTTTCCCCACCGAGTGCAGCTCCCCCCCCTCAAGTCGAAGGAACCATTCTTTAGAAGCATTTGCGGACAGGTGCCTGCGCAGACGCTGACTGCGACTCACGGCCGGG
>CAUJNA010000681.1:85700-130700 GCA_963377175.1 Effrenium voratum | reverse complement strand
AGTTTCCGGGTCCGTTCATGAGCAACGGTCAATAGTTTACGGTCATCTCCGGTACAGATGACATGGGGCATGTGCACCAAAATATGATTCACCGAATTCTCAGGTCAGTTGGTGGCACAAAGCGTGTCCGTTGCTCAAGTCAATGAACGTGGTTGGGCCAGCCCTTTTGACGGCCTCACGCTTGAGCTAACTTGTCTCATGCCCAAGGAGACGGAAGGGTGACTTTGGGAGGGCAGAGAGGTTTCAACGCGCCCATTTGGAATCAGGGCTTATCCGGAAAAATTAGCCTTCACTTCATTCCGCCGGCTTTGCTGTCCGGAATGAGTTCTGACATGTTCCTTTGGTTTGAACCATTGACATGCATATTCGATTTTGATTGACATTTTGAGGATTGATGTATGTTTTATGACTGAGGGTTGCAGTACGTTTGACTCTGAGCTGGCCTAGCCCTCTGAGCGGGTCCAGTGTGTTGCCTGCGCACACGGAAAGTGTGCTCGGCACGTTCGTAGGCCCACAACACTTGCGTTTTGTACCTGTGTGTGCATTATCCTGGCTGGAACACAGCAAAGCTTGACATCGTGTCAACGCAGCGCAAGTCTTTGCCGGAAACAAGGAGCTTGGGCAACAGGCATCAGATGCTCCGAATTGGTTTCAGCATCCGGGAGATAGCAAGGCTATAAATAACAAACCATCAGCGTAAAGCTTTCCGGTTGATTTGGTTCTCCGCCGTTTTTCAACAATCTGCGGCCATCTTCTGCGAGGAAGCCCAGTGGCAAGAGGAGCAGATGAACTGGAGGCGGATTGTATCGCACACGACGCAAGTCATGGCAGGCCATGCGATTTCTTGTTTAAGAAAAAGGACGGTCTGACATTTGGGAGTCGCGTGATGCGCGGCATGCGGTGCGATGGGTGGGGACAACTCCTCGCAGGTACCAAGGCCTCGATGGGGCACTGGGCCGCCTGTCAAGCATTTTAGCGGCATGCGCACGGACCAGAGAGAGCTTGCTGCGTCGCATGAGGCAAGCCGCGCATTCCGTCCCAGCGCGAATTGATTCGCTGAGCCAAGGTGAGTACTCGGGGGGGTCCGTACCGATGTCAGGTGCGCTCTCGCGGGTTTGTGCCCGATGCCACAGGCGGATACATCCAAGGAGATAGTGAATAAAAGTAAATCTGGAATGTTCATTCGCCATGTCTGTGAATCCAGGGCGCAGGCAAGCCGCAAGGAGATTTCGCCGGTTGAAACCTGGCACTGGTGTGCGTTTTGGATGTTGGTGCCCCCCAGCTGGGCACCAGCTGGCAGGTCTGGTCACTCGTTTTTGTGCGGCATGCATCGGATGGATCTGGAGCATACTACTTTTCATGGGGATTCTCCAACCAACATCGGATCAACCCCAAGTCAACAATAGGCTCGGTCAGCTTGCACGCATCGTTTTGTCGCCCACGCTCGTCAGGCGACTACTCGCAAGGTGCCAGGCTTGAGAGAAGACAAGCATTGATTGTCACCTTCCTGGGTCCCTTTCAAGGTGATGCAAAATGCCAAAACCTGGTCTCTATTCTGGACAACCCGCATGTTGCATTGCCTGTTACAGTGGGGGATGAAAGGTTGGGAGTGTCAAAGATTGACAATCACACCAATGAGCAGGCCTCCGTGGTTTTGTGGCGAGCGACTGCGCGCTGAGGCCAAACTTTGCAATCCCTGAGCTGAGCGGGAGATGCTGAGCAGCGCCCAAGATGCCTCGACCCGACTGCCAAAAGCAACAGTCACACGTTTCAGTCTTTTCCGCGGCTGCAACAAGCTTTTCAGAGAGCAACTATTGAAGCTGAAATAAGGATGCTCATGTGTTCAATCAAGGATAAGACTCATGCTGAAATCAGCAACTCATCAATGTTCATGTGTACCTTGACGCATTGAAGCTTTCTGCGGTCGAAGACGGTGGGTTTGGGCGACCGCAGGCCCGTGTCTCACGCGGCTCGCAGGCGGAGTCCGAAACCTTGAAGGTTTTTGGGTGTGCCGTGCGTATGCCTTGCGGGAAGCTCGCGATTCAAATTATTTGATGCATTTGACATGAGAGCGGCATTTGCCAGACGGGTTTTCTGATGATGTCATTCGAAGCAGTTGTGCATTCTGTATTTAACGCTGGCTTTGTCAGCAGCTCAGCAGATGCAGCTGGGTGGGCTGTTTTTGAAATTCTAGACCATGCCATGCATGGACCCATCTTCGGCTCACTAGAAATGAGCGGGGAAGCAGGGACATGGCGAATTTCGGGGGTTCGGCGGTTCGGCGGTTCGGCGGTTCGGCGGTTTGCCACGATACGGCGCATCTATTGCAAGTTGTGATCCTTCCGATCCGTCCGACGCAGCGCCTGCTTGCCCAGGGAAAAGTTCAGGTCCTTGATTCGGATTTTGATCGGCTTTCCACAAGGACTCCTTCGGGTGGCCTCAAAGGGGAATGCTGGGTTGCCTCAAGAACAACTTGTCCTGCGAAGACAAGTTCCCTCATTCTCCGCTGAGCCCTCAGTCTTTCCGTCGGCCGTTTTTTCCGCGGTGCCAGGACGGCCCTTTGAGAGAGCCCAAGATTTGTTCCCGCAGTTGATGCAATGCCCTTGGATGTAGAATGGCTGGAGTGTGGAAGGACTATTGCAAGCATCTTCTATCAATCCGGTGTTGGCAGGTGTTGGCAGGTTGGAATGCATTGGCGTCGTGACTGTGTTTGTTTACACAGTTGAGTTGTTTGGTCTTGGAACTGGTGAGCAACTAGATGATAGTGCAACCCACTACTCAGAATCAGTCAGCATGATAGACCCATCCTTCTCAGAATGGACATCAATTCCCCAACAAGAAGAGTGTCACTCCACGAACATTGCAATGACGAGCGAATGATTAGTTGATGGTGTGCAAGGGCCGCACAGGCTTACGGGTGTTTCTGGATTTGGGATCGGCGAGAAATGTGTGAAGGGCAGGCGTAAAAAGAGATTCGGCTATTGGGCGGGGGGCTGGTCGGATAGCTTGGCACTGCCGGAGGTGCGAAGCGACGAGTCGGGATTCAGCGAGCTGGCAAGTTTGGACTAAGGGGAAGTGTTTCTGTGGGTCACATAGGCGGAACTTCAAACTGCAAGGACCCAAAATGGGAAAGTACACGTATGCTCGAGCGGTATCATTTTGGTTCCTTTTGGCAATAAGCCATCGGTGGGGTTCTGTGTTCTGACCCACTTCCAGGTGCCAGGTTTAGAAGACCTGACTCCCATATTTGTACCGAATCCCAATTCAAGCAATCATCTCCACTTGCGGATCAGACAAATATTCTTGACATCTTCCTACTTTCACAGAGGCCTTTCCGTTCCGAAGATCAGTGTTCCAATGAATTTCTCACGAACCCACAAACACCTCCTTCCCCAATGATCCCCTTTCAAGCCAGTTTGAGATCCAGGCTCCACTATCTTGGAAACATTTCACCCCAAGAAGACTCTATGGAGCACCAGGTCGATTTCTCCCACCCAAAAGCGACCGAGTACTTGAAAGCAACGAGAACACACTCACGGTGCAGATGCTTCGGAAAGAAAACAAAAACAAGCTGCCTGAAATCCATGCAGACTTGGTCAGAAGCACACTCTTAGGATGTTTTGGGAAATCTATTGACATTAGACGCAAGTCAGACACGTAAACCTTCCATGCCAAGCCTGGAGCTTGATAAGTTTCAAGCCAACCACCAGCATCAGAGACCAAAGCCGCAGATGCTCCGTACCCCTAAGCGTTCCATCCAACAGCTACTCAAGAGAATCCGCGGCTTTATGCACCTTTCCGAGAACACACATACAAAAAACCGCAAAGCCCCACACAACCCAAAAAATGACAGGCAAAAACTGGCAATCGCCAGAAGCAGAAACTGAAACAAATCAGCTGACCTACAGCTTCGTGATGTAAAGCTGTGACGAAGCCCTGCCCGATGGCACGTGGCAGCGCTTTAGTTGTGCATGCGCAAGTGATGTGCTGAATTTCTGGCTCGCAGACAGATAAGGGCGAGAGTCGAAAAGACATTCAGCCGAAAGCCAAGGTGAGGCGCCAACATCAGGTCCAGTCCTTTAGCTTCACCCTTCCCATTGGGAGCCAATAATTCGGCGTGCGCGCGAGTGAGCGCGTCGTGCGGGAGCCCAAAGGCAAAGCCGAAGGTTCAAGGATGCCGTTCCCTTTGTGAGTTGAGTTTCAGCCTGCGCAAATGGGTGTGATTAAAGAGTTAGGGTTACGCAGGTTTTAGTCTTTGGTTCCATTTACCGTGCCATTACGGTACTTTTTTGAGCCATAGCCAAATAACAGAGCGCTTCATGTCATAGTTGTACCACAGACATAATCCCATGGCTGGGTCAAGAGGGCCGCGCGGTCTAAACAGTGTCCTGCCAACATCCAAGCTGTGCAGAAGACTTGAAAACCAGGGAGCCCGTGCTAAGTTCCTTTACAGCCAACAACGTAAGGGCTGGTTTTGGACATCCCAAATTAATCCAGTCAGCCAATTGAAGCCAGACCCAGGGCAACCCCTTGGCGGGTATTCTGGCGCTCATTCAACAGGTGCTGCCGAATACCTCCGGCGCTCCCTGAGGCAAACATGGGGGCGAACTCATGCTGCTTCACATCAGAGCACACAGACGAGGCACCAGGGGGCCCAGCAGGGTCAAAGAGTTACGACTTGTTTGTTTGTGCCTCGAACTCCCCTTCCCTTTGTACTCCTTTTTGTAAACTTGGTTGTTTGGCATGTTCCTCTCCTTTGAGTCCCGATCTGAAGATGACGGACATGTTTCCATGTGTGTTGGTTTCTCTCTCTCTCTCTCTGTCTCTCACTCTAAAGACTGTACAGTATATAAGAATACAAATATATACCCATAATATACATATATATATATATTCATGTTTTGTGGGACTGCAACGCACCCGGCACATGTGTCCGGACATCACCTTGTACTGTCCTCCATCCTCGTGCAAGTGACTCGATGGCCATTGGGACGGGGTGTGTGGGGGGGGGAGGGGGTAATAGCGGTTTCAGAAGATGGCACGCCGTGACGTTTGCGTTTGTGTTCATTTTCTACTGCGTCTAGTTCAACGTGAGCCCAGTGAGCCGTTTTGCTTTGGGTCCGGTTCTGCTGCTGCGTCTTGCTGGGGACTTGCATCTCGACCACATCCACATGCTTTAGACGGGGGCACGTGCTTATGTGGCAGCTGCACGAGCTTCTTCAAAGAAAAGCAGAAGTGGCTTAGCAACGGTTCACGTTAGAAGCGTTCCCAAGTCGCTCTCCAATCCTTGTGAGTTGATTGCGCACGACAAGCCACGACAATCTGTTTTCGAACCAGGCAAGGCACGACAAAAGGGCATTTCGCAGCCAGACACTTTGGGTTGGCTCGGATTCTCCAAAACGGTTTGGCATTTGGCGAAACACGTCACGGTAGAACTGAGTCGACCACATGCCCTGAAGAGTTCCGCATATACCGCAAGGGGCCCCTGGAGCTGGATCAAGCCCAAAGAAAGACTTTGCTGCGGAGCCTCACATATTGATATATATATATATATGTATATGGTACCATATATGCCTAACTATACATCTATGAATACCTATACACTACCCACGTTGACATGTGCATATATATATATATGTAGACATACATGTGTCTCTCTCTCTCTCTCTCCTTTTCTCTCTGTGTATGTGCACATACGAATGCTTGCTTACAAATCTTTGCACCTCTATAAGCATCCATATTAAATATGTTTCATATATGCCTCGACATAGCAATGTATCTTGATGTCTATGTATCTATATGTCTTGTCTATATATCTATACGTCTATACATTTGTACATCCATGAGTCTATACCTATGCATCTATATAGCACAAGTTGTATATGTACACACCTAAACATCTATGAATCTGTATCTATAAATCGGTATATCTATATCTCTCCAGTTCTTGGTACTTGCATTGGTCCGCTGGCTTTGACGCATTCGCTCTGTCTATGCGACTTGCCTGACTGCGATGAGCCTTGCGGAGGGCCAAATATGTACGTGTACGCGCATGTCCGGTTCTTTGTTAATTGGTGAGTTTGTCATGGCGCAAAATGTTCGGGGACCTTTTCTCAGTGGAGCCTTTTCACCCTGGAAACGGACACGTTGAAAGGCCCTGCCCCGACTCGGAGCTTTCGCCAGGCCAAGTCGCGGGTCGGGGATCTGAGCGCCAAGGACTGGAGATCGAAAGAGGCACAGGTGTTTTTGTCGGGTTCCGGTTTGCCCAGGAGAGTTGAGACAAACCCAAAGGGGGAAGGTCTCCTGTTTTGGCGTTTGAGGGTCGCGCCTTTTCTTTTTCTTTTTTTTTGGGGGGGGGGGGTTGAACGGGACATGGCCAAAGCGGGCGTTTTTTGTTGGTTGTATCATGGTTGCGAGCCTCACGGCAATCGACCGGGAGTTAGGCACACTGCTCCACAGTGATGCAGGGGGTCCCACCATTTTGAGACAGACCCAAAAGGGTTGAGAAGCAGCCCGACAAGCTCGAGTAACGCTAAGTAAACCCAATCAAGCCCAACCCGAGTTGCTGCATGACAAGGAATTCACAACGAAACCTTGCACCGTGGACAACATCCAGCAGTTGGCAGGTGGTTTATCCCGGTTTTTGTTCGGGTTGCATCCGCATGCACCAAGTTGAAAGGGTGCGGTTGGTGGCCACTCGCGCTGAAAGGAGGATGACAAGCACGTGCAGTTCAGCGACGAGGCTTGTGAAACCGACGGCCACTAGATCGCCACACCCGAACCACCATTTGTCTGACAGCCATGAGCTTCACTTTTCCATGTTCTGGTTTCAAGCATTTGTAGGCGCTATGAGAGGCTTTGCGCAAGGTTCGAAGAACTCATGTCACTAATCAACCTTCACTCCCTTGCTGCTTTGACCCCGCAGAGAGCATTTTCGCGCTGGGCGAGCATTCAACAATCACATCCAGGTTGCCGTTTCTGGTTTACCCGAAAGGATCTAAGCCAAGAGGTAGTTCAAAACTAGGGCAACCCGAAATGGCACCCTGGTAAATGGAAACAATGACTAAAACCTGTGGTCCATATCCTGGTGGTTTAATTTTGTTTAATTTTGACCCATCATTTTTTCCAAGGAACCCCTAAGATGAGATCCTGGCACAATGGATCCCGGATCACGTTACCGGCTCTCACAGGCAGCCAAGGGCGGGGAAGCAAAGACTATGCGCACCAAGGAGCCCACCTTTCCATCGGCCGGCCTCTGGGGGAGAAGACCTGGTGGATGTTGCCATGTAAATGGAAGGCAGACCCATCCATGCATTCGGCACTCTCCACGGAAATGCTGAGTCCGCTTATGCTTCGCTGGCTCCACTCTCTCTGATATGTATCGTTGGGTTTTGTATGCGACACATCACTAGACACGTTTGCAGGCGCAGTAAGCTGCGTTTTGCTGGGCAAACCACGATTTTCAGCTGCTAAGAAACTGGCAACTTCTTTGGGCATTCGCTTCCAGTAGTTGTGCCTGCTTTTTGTTTTGCTTTCGGCCTGTTAAAAGTTGTTTAGCCATCTCAATCTGACGGCAGTGCCTCGGTGCGGCAGCCTGCCTTGCAGGAGCGGAAAGGTACTGGCTATGTCAAACCTGAGATGTTCAAGGATCTCATAGACGAGGCAGAGAGGGAGAGGGAGAGAGAGAGAGAGAGGCACACAGAGAGAAGGAGAAAAAGAGAGAGAGAGAGAGATACAAAAGAGTCGCTCGCAATGGGAAAGTGGATCCTTGACGGGAAGTAATTTTTCAGTGAAGGTTAGGGGCAGTTTTTCGCAGTCGATACGGCCAGGAAGACGACTAGGTGGGGCCTGGCATTGGGTTGACCGGGAGTGGGGAGGTGATGGAAAGCTGCATGGTTCTCCCCGTTTGGCGTCGTCCCATGCTTCAGTTTCTCCGACAAACTTGCAGCCGCCAGAATGTGAATCCAGTTCTGGCGAAAAAGGAGGTCCAGGCTTGTATGCTCCCAAGAAATGGCGGAAGTTGTTGGCGTCCACTCCGCTGTGCTGGTCAGCATCTTGTGCCCATCTTGCCATGCGAGGCACCAGTAAGAGCTGCAGTCTGGACGGCGAACTCTTGTGGCCGGCCCTGTGCTTTTTTCCATGAGAACTGGTGCTTTGCACATTGGCTGCATCGTTTGCTTCTTGTTTCCTGGCTTGGCCGGGTCCGTGGGCGCGGCCGCATGTTCCGGGCGGCCAAAGGCCGAATGGTTTCACCTGAAGGTAGCTGGCAGAAGACAACGGCTCTTCTCATCGGCACTTGCTGGCCCGAAAGTTCATTTGAGGCACAATCAAAACCTGGGTAGATGAAGGTTAGTAAGGGACAATCCCAACCATAAATAGCTGCGGCCGCCTTCTTAATTCTTTACATGGTCCTGGGTCGACCATTTTAATACCGGGTTTTGATTATGACTCATTTTAAGTCGAACGGCGAGGTCTAAAGAAACCGTTTCCGGAATCTGGCGAGCATCGCGTGTCAGAATCACGGCCTGGATTGCTCAAAAGCAAATACCTGGGGCCACGATGTCATGCCTCCAAAGGGGCGAAATTCCTGGTGAGGGGCACCTAGCTACGATTCGATCTGAAGCTGTCCGACGGTGATGTTCTCATTGTATTGTGCTCACTTTGCGGCTTGGCAGTTGCTGGCATTTGAGCCTTGGAAAGACATCCGTCGCAGAGCCTCGGAATCGACGCGTGCGTTTTCTCCTTCTTAGGGTCTCTCGGGAGGCTTCCTACGTGGATCACTTTTCGGGGGGTCCTGAAAAGGCCAGCGACCGGAAAGCATGGCAGCCATCCCAAACCTGCTCGGTTCAACCAACAGCGTGGCAGGGGCCGCTTGTTTCAGGATTCGTTTGTGACTTGCGTCAGGCTCCGCCATGCTTCGCGAATCTCACGTTTTCTCGCTCCTGGCAAACTCCCAGGAGACTGGCAAATGGTGACGTCGAGAAAGGCAGAGGGTTTGCATGGCCTGTTGCGTGTTTCTGACCAGCGAAGAAGGGCGCCTAGACTGCAAATTACTCATTGTTGCAACTGAAAGGGACTTCAACGGTGCTTGCATGCCTTTGTCAACTTTACCTTTTGGGCAGGGGTCAGCCTGGCGGAGGTCATGCAGTGGGATTTGTGATGTGTTCATGGAGCTGATGGGTTTTGTTGGCACAAAGAGTCTCAGAGAGCGGAGTTGCCATGCACATTGCCAAGCCCTCGTCAATTTTTGGCTCAAGCTGCGGGTCTCCCTCCGGCGGCCGAGGTCACCGGAGGGAAGGTGCGGGCTCGGTATGTCGCGGACCACGCCCATCGTCATCCAGGCGAATCCCAGACGAGTTTGAATCAGGTCGGCCCTCGCGTCTAAAACGACCACCTGCCCCACCCGAGGAGCCCCGAAGCCGGCAGCTTGAAAGAGAGCATGCCCTCGTTGGTGGTGCGCGCACTGCAGCTTAGGTCGGGTGAAGTGAGGTCCGAACCGACCGGTTCGTCCCATGTGGGTGTGTCTTTTCGGGGACCCCCTCGACAGGTGGTTTTCCTTTTGGTTTTCCTGTAAAACCAGAAAAAGGGGGGGCACCCCCAACAAAGACACACCCACGTGTTGAGTCGCTGTCACTGCCAGTTGAAGAAGCGAACAGCCCCTGGTGCGACCCCACCGAGCGAAGATGTGGATGCTGGTGGGGGCCCGAAGTCAGCCTTCAGGGCAGGATGAAAGGGAATCATAAGATTCTGTATGAGGTTCCTGAAGCATGACCAGAGATTTCGTTGAGGTACCACGGGGAAAGTCTGCCTGTGCCAACATAAATCAGGCAAAGTCTCACTGCCTTTTTGTGGATTTCAAACCTGACGTTTGCAATGTATATGCATGCTTGCATTGAAGCACACCTACAGTTCCGCTTGCATGTACGCATGCACGCCTGCGCGCGGTGCAACTGAACATGCACGAGCACAGGCACGTACGTATTCATACAGGCGTGCATGTTCGCAGGCTGAAGGTTGTGCATGCACTTTAGAATCTCAGAGACAGCGATGCAAACGCAGACATGGAGAGAGACACTGAGAGCGAAAGACACAGGCGCAAGGCAGAGACACAGTCGTAGGCACGCACATATAGGACATTTCGGCCATGTCGAAATGCTTGGTGCCGGTTTCGGGCTTGGCGCCTTTTGAGGCCCACCGCCCCCTCCGATGGAGGCGAGGTGACAACCGGGGGAGTGGAAGCTGGGGTCTGATCAAACTCTCCATCCATAAGATCGATGTTTGCATTCGTTCTGATCCTGCTGCTCAAGCTTTTTGATACTTTCTTGCTTGCGGATTCCACTTGCGGACTCCAGGGCTGCCTGAGAAAACAAAAACCTCCTGTGATCGCAATGCCCCTTGGGCTATGCCCTCATGGCCAGTCTTGGATATTTTTGCACCCGGTCCGTGAATTCACCGGAATGGCCATAGCTTGTTCAGGTACACATTCGCTTTGCTAGTTCCCGACCTGGGAGTTGGAATGGGATCATGAGCAGCGCGAGGGAATCTGAAGCTTTTGCCTTTTGCTTGACAGACGGCTGGAATTTGATGCCACCTAATATCTCCGTGCCTCGTCCTTTTTCCTTTTTCGGTGGGCAGTGCTGCTTGAAGCTGCCAGGTAAACCAGTCTAGCAGAGCCACGTTTCAGGATGGACATATTTTTGTCGGCTCCTTTGCGATGCGCTGCCGGAATCGGCATTTGTTAACGGGCCTTCTCAGCTGAGACCGACTCGCAGCAATTCCTTGTTTTTGAAACCACACCCCTCCATACCAAGCGTTTTGCAAAGCACACTCACACACAAATGGAGGATATCAGCCAACACCCATCATGATCCACTGGAGAATGCAATGGGACTGAGTTGTACTTGGGAACCCTTCGGCGGCCATGCCGAATCCCCCAAAGCAACCATGGCTTGCTCATGGGAGGATTTCTAGGTGGTCGGCACTTGTTGCAGAGAGATCACTTTTGTTGGCACAGCTGCTGCCGTTGAAATCGGGTAGCCCAATTGCCGAACGGGAGCCTGTGCAGAGGACACCTACATTGGCGCCATCAAAGTTTTTTGGAGCAAGCGATATTGTAAGTCCGAAACTGTGGCAAGTGTTGTTTCTGCCAGCATTTGTTTGGCAGCAAAACACATGCCGCCCGAGCATCCAAGGAAGCACGAGGCTGACTTGGAAGTTGGGGGTATTTAATCGATGTACAGCACGGCATTGCTCATTTGCCGGCAGGGAGTCGATAGCTGACCCATCAACCTGCGCGCATGTTCCAGACAAGGGCTTTGAATGTTTGCAAAAGATAACTCAGAATGACTTAGTGCAGCATAGCGTACGGCGTTGCAGCCAAGTAGAGCAACACATCAAGGGAGTCGACTCCAAGTTATCGGTCCTCAGCCGGATCGAAAACCATCCCCCCCAAATGGTGGTTTCAATGACTTTGATGGGCACCTTGCGTAGAACCTCCACCTCCCAAAACATGAAAGTGGACCTCTGACGCACCTCTGACGCGCCTTTTTTCGCGCCTCTGACGCGCCTCTGACGCGCCTCGGGTTGAATTGATCCTGGGTTCTTACAGGAGAAACAAAAAAAGCAGTCGGGCCGAGCTCCAGGACCGGGCCAGCGACTCTTCGCCGCGTCGCTCCCAGGCCGGGAGTCGACAGCCTCAGGTCAACATGCGGCCGTGATGGTGTTGCTGGTGTATGGGGGTTGATGAATATTCCTGGCCCACAAATGACCAAGGGTAACCTTTCTTGTTTGTGTTCCCCAAAAATTGCTCTTGATAGTCAGAAAGCAACATCATAGTAACATCATACCACTGGCAACGGTGCAGCTTGCCAAAACTTGCCAAGCCGGGAATGGGAATTTGTGGAACATCGCGCTTGTGTTTGCCACCCGTGATAGCTCGAACTTTTGCATGTCGCAAGGGGACTTAAAGAGCCGCAATTGCTTATGTGTGTGTAATACCTCTGCGTCGGGCGTCTTGCGATGCGGTATAGATTGCTGCTTGCTTTGTGAAGCCCCAGTGATGGCAAAGCACATTCTTAAACACACTTGCCGATGTGACAAAACCGTCTTCACCTCAGATCTGGGGCCATTCTATCGGCTTTTATGGGGGTATTTGATTGCGATTTTTTTCCGAACGCCGAGCTCTTGAGAAGTCAAGTTTCCATTGGGCAGAACTCTGCCCTTGTTGGAGCTCGGGGCATCGCAACCAAAGGGTTTGCGTTGAGGCAGCACTTCTGGATGGACCCTGAACCAACCCTAGACGCATCCTAAACCAACCCTAAACCGACCCTAAACCCTAAGCCAACACTAAACCAACCGGAGCTCTCAAGATGCAAGAGTCGAAGCCCTTGTGAGAGATAGATGCACATATCACGATCTCTTCACTCCATAATTCATGATCATTCCATAATTCATGTTCACTTGGAAGCAACGTAGCTGGAAGTGCCATTTCTCGCCCACCCCAAGCAATATCATGGGTACAACGGTTCCTTTCCACTTTATCAGCGGTCGTTTTCCTGGTTGGTTGCTTTCATCAGTTCCTGACTCGCGCGTCAACCGCGTTTATATCAGCCGCGCAGCTGCCAAAGAGTCCTCCGCACTTGGGCCAATTGCTCCCTCCACGCATTGATTGGCGCTGAGTGGCTTGTTCTTGAAGCCTAGGACATTTCCTAGCTGGTGGTTGGAAGGGAGCCAAGCAGTTGGGGCTATCCAAATTTGGCTTTAGAAAGATGGAGCGAAGGGGCTATCAGGAGTTCGGCAGGGACATGGTAGTTTCTCTTTTTTTGGAAAGAGATTCATACCCTCCCGCCAATTAGCACCGAACCTGAACGGACATCGGTCCCTAAGGATTCCATGACATCCAAACTCGCCGAGCGTCGAACGGTTTGGGGAAATCTGTCCCGAGCTCTCCATCCGAAAGGGCAGGAGCCGCAAGGAGGCCAGCTGGGGTTTCGGGGTTTCGGGGCGCGCCTCGCCATGGACGTTGGGGGCAGTTTCGGAGGGGCAGTGGGTGCTCTGGGGAACCTGGCACGGCTTTCTTGCGGCTTGCTGTGGGCAAAAGTGCGAGCATTTGGGCATTGGAAAGCACGGTTCAACCACACATTGTGCTTCTAGGGAAAGCCTTTGCGTGCATGGTGCCTTGAACGAGCTGGAACTTCAGAGATGAGGCGACTTAGAAGGTTCAAGGAACTCATTTTTTTCTTTTTTATCTGCCAATGCGAACCTGAGCTCTTGGGGGTGATTTGCAAGCCCGTGTGACCATGGCATAACCCCTTCCGAATGGGTCTGAACATCTATGGAGCATATGGGTTGCAGGTGTTTGAAGGGAAGCCAAAGAACACATCTAAAAAAGCGTCGATTGCCAGAGCTGCCTGCTAGCAACCTTTTTGCCTCGGACCCATTAATGTGCGCCCCGCAGGGCTTGAGCGTCGACCTAAACCCGATTTGGAGAGACTCCCATGGACCTTATGCAGGTTGCCATGAGGTCTCTTTTGCAGGAGCCTCAACTGAGCTCATTGTCGGGTCACATTCATGGAGTCGGGGTGTGCAGGAGCCCGCAGGGCCAGTAGCCGGGGCCTTGGAGGAGTGATTTGCTCTGCTGCCGCCCTTTCTTTTTCTCTGCATGGGGGTGAGGAGCATGTTCCATTGGGATGGAGGGACCTTCCATCGGTCTGCGAGTCTTGCGGGGTTTGAAGACAGGTGGGTAGTTTTGCATCCGTGGACTCGCTCATGGACCTGGCGAGTCTGGGTGCCCTCTTCCAGAAACTTCACGAAGAGGCGGCTCCCGACGCCCAAAGGGCGGGGCCAAAGGGACCGTGGGCAGAGAGAGAAGCTGGAAGAAAGTGTGTGGCAAGATGGCTTTGCTTTTGGATGTGAAGCTTTCTGTCCACTTCCAAAATTGACAGAGGATAACCTGCGAGTGGGCTGCTTTCAGCGGTTTGCTCGTCACTTGGTCAAGGTGTCTTCCAGTGGCCATGAGAGGAAGCCCTTGCTCACTCAGCGAAGCTTGCAGCACCCGCACCCGGTCCTCATTCAATTGTATGGCTGTCTTTCAAGGCAGCCCCTTTTCACTTGGTGCACAAAGATGTGGGTAAAGTCACGCCAGGGATCCTCTCATGGCCCATCCACACATTCCGGGTAGAGGGATCATGTGCTTTCTTTGTGCGGGACAAGCTTCGCACCCAGACACCCGCCATTTGATGAGCAAGCAGAGATTGTCCTTCCTTTCTCCCAATCCTTGATTGCTTGACGGCTGATGCGGGAATGTATGAAACACACTGGGATCCCGTTTTTACTTGAGGGCTTTTGCAAGAAACAAGCCTGAAGAACACCAACCGTTGCTGTGTTTCTTCGGATTGCTCCGTAAATCAGGAGTTAGTGGGTCCCTACGAGGTTGCAAACTTCACGCTTCCAATCGTGCACCCGACGCTTGCCAGGTTGATGCGGCGCCTGGCGCGCTTTGTCGGGCTGTTCGAAAATGGAAACACGAAACTGCCAATGTCAGCACATGGCGGCGCCTGGGTCGGCGTTTTGGCGACATCCAGGTAGACATTTGTTTGAGTTCCATGTTTCTGGCTGAATACTGGCTACGGCTAGGCTCGAGTGCGTTGCACAAGCGAACTGGGAAAGATGCGGAGCCCCTATTGTTTGCTTCTAACAGCTTTCCTGGCTCTAGTAGCCTTGGCACTTTTTGTTGCCGAGCATGCCAACATGTTGAGATCAGTATAGTTAGGCCAACGCTCGCGTAAATAACAATGGTTGGCCACGCAAGTTGATGAGGATCGGAGTCGATGAGCTTGTCGGGGTCCGAACCACAACGCCGGCCATTGGACACTCATCCACCTTTGGCCCTGTGCGAACCCGTGTGAGAGAGCAGTGCGACCCTCACACACCTTATGCGCTGGGAGACAACATCCATTTCCGTGGCTCGATTGTAGCAAGCTCACCTTCGGGCAAACCGAGTTAGTTGGTTTGCGAAGCATAGCAAGTTTCCCTTCCAACTTGCCAAGATGTTGCCAAGATGTTGCCAAAGATGTTGCAAAGATGTTGCCAAGATGTTGGCAAGATGTTGCCAAGATGTTGGCAAGCATCATAGTAGCACGGCCCCCGATTTTATGTTTTGCAAGCTTTATGTACCGCTTCTTCTCATCGGCCGCACTCGCCAGTCCTTCGCGCGGCGGGAGTCGCAGAAGCTCTTCCAGCAGGAGAAGCGAAACCGCCAGGCACGCGCGGTGGGGTTCAGCTGGGGTGTCGGGAAGGGCGGGTGGGGGGGGGAAGGGGGGGTGGGGGAGGGGGAGGTGGGGGAGGGGGAGGTGGGGTGGGGGGGGGAGGTGGGGGGGGGGGGAAAGGGTTTGGGCACGTGTTTAGCCTAAAGTGAAAGGGCAAAAACC
The DNA here is from genome assembly GCA_963377175.1 of Effrenium voratum. Classification (NCBI taxonomy): domain Eukaryota; class Dinophyceae; order Suessiales; family Symbiodiniaceae; genus Effrenium; species Effrenium voratum. The sequence continues at coordinate 115,272 of CAUJNA010000681.1, read as the reverse complement.
AACCACAGAGCCGCACAAGAGCGGTGATAGAGGGGAACAGACTCTATTCCAAGGTCGTCGTCTTAGCACCATGCAATAGCAGTCAAGAAGCAATCGGGGGGGGGGGGAAGAGCATAGTGTGAATGGACAAACTCCAACACCAATTGATAGGTGGTTCAGTATTTACAGGGCTTTGTGTATCCCAGCTGGCAGCGGATTTTCGTGAATGCACAGTCTGTCCACTTGTGCACCATATATAGAACCGGTGCTGAAAACTGCTCTTGCTTTCCTTCTCCAAGCACGAGTGCGCGCCTCCACACACCCAGAAGGGCAGAGGGTAGGGGGGTTTCCATGATTCGTTGCGACGGTTGCGAGACATCTCTTGGTTTCACACACACACACACACACGTAGTGCAGCCAGTTATGCCACAACCTTGGTTCATGATCAGGTCTTTCACCTTTGGATTGCTACCTACATTAGGCAGGGTTGTACAGTTGTGCCCAAAAACAAACAGCACCTTTGCAAGTTTTGACGCGGACTAGTTAGCCAGTTGCCGTCAGAAAGGAGAGAGCGCTGGCCGGGATTTAGGCTCAAGTTGCCTCCAGGGTGGACTTTGTGGCTGCCTCGGAAAAATGGCGCTTGCAAGCCGGGCGAAAATGCCGGCCACGAGTTGGGCAGACATCACACTGGCCGAGCTAGGTGGCGACATCTTGCAGGAGGGCGGTTTTTGGTTTGGGTTGGTTTTGCTTTCAATGCAATCACCCAAAAGATGGGGTGTCAATTTTTCCAAATGGTCCGTGAGCAAGTGAGCAAGTGAGGAAGAGGAGGGGAAGGAGGAGAAGGAAGAAAAGGAGCAGGAAAAGGAGAAGGAGAAGGAGAAGGAGGAGAAGCCAATCCAGCTAGCAAAGCTGGCTGAGGCCGTGTGCCTGCACGTTCTGTTGGAGTCTGTTGGAGGTGAAAGGGTCCCAGGGAATGACCGGAGACCAATGAGGGTAATTGGATCTCTTGATTTCGTTTGATTTGCGGGCTTCCTTTGCAAACCAAATACTCAAACACGCAAGCCATCCTTGTTAGGAAGACAGCGTTTTTCCCCGCTGTTGACCTGGCCGTCCCAAAGAGTAGTTTCGGGTTTGATTCCGCGAATCACTATGGGACTCTGCATTTTGTCTGGCCAGATCGTGCCTTCAGCATGCCAATGAACCACGGAGTTGACCCTTTGAGTTCCTTCGGCCAGCTTGGAAAGCCATCAGGGGATGGCCATCCCACTGAGGGTGATTTCCACACTGAGGGTGGCCATCTCTTCAAAGGGGCGGCTTTGCTCGGCGAACCTTTGCGGGCGTCACTCCCCGCAGTGGCTATTCAACCAAGGTGCCGGATCCCCATTTCCCCTGTGGAGGGTTGCATGAAACTCTCCCAACATCCCTTGGCCTAAGAAGGGTTTTGCCATGTTCCCACATATGTCCAGCCCAGGGCAAACGGAAGCGGAAGGGCTACAAAGAACGCCGGCGCATCAAAGGCGAGCGGGCGCTCTGTACAGAACCCTGGTTGCACAGGGTCTTGAGTTTCCTTTTGCGGGATTTCCCTAGGGTGAGAGGTTTAGCTGGTTGCCCATGGCCGGGCAAGTAAGGAGAAGGAGGAGAAGGAGCAGAAGGAGAAAGCAAGCCTGGTGCAGCCGGCTGCCGCGTGACTGCCCATTTTGTTGGTATTTTTTTTGGTGCCCATGGCAAAAACCGAGTCAACTCCGGTCGAGCATAGGTTGCGGGAACACCCTTTGGACGACACCAATAGAGGCACAGACTTGGGGATTCCAAAGACCTTCGAAGCCCCTGGAATGTGAAGCTCTGCAGAATTTTGTACTCGCAATAACGAAGCTACTTTGTTGCGAAGCCCGAGCCATGTTCAGCACATTTCCATCTTGGTTGCTCTGTTGCTCTGGTGTACTTTTTGGACCCTGTTGTTTTCGCCCGAACCGGCAAACTGTTTGACGACTCCAAAGACCCACCCATCCTGGACATTGTGTCGTATTGATGCAACAAGACTCAAGGGGCCAGATTGATGAAATGATCGGACACGCGTGAAGCAAGTACAAGGACTACTGTAGCGCACTTCCTTACTTGACTCTTTATGTTTGGTTGATGAATCATAGGAACCAGTGCAGATGTATGACCCCGTATCTCATGAAGTGTTAAGCAGGAAGAGAGCTGCCAAATCAGCTTGGGTCTTAGCTCAACAGCTTAGTCGAGTCGGGTAAAACTTGCTTGAGTGCCGTCGTGCCCAAGCGGGAGAACTCCTCGGGTTCTGGAAATCCCGAAATGTTGAAAACGGATGTTGTGAGATTTCAAGAGCGGTACAGCTACGACCAATCCTGGCCAAAGTAGTCAAACAAAGTTGCTTGTATGTTTTTGTATTTCACCTGGTGATCCCTTCGATCATATCCTGCACTCAAACATCATCCAGACGAGGGTGCGATTTGCCTCCTTCCTAGCAAACTCTTGAAGGCATGAAAGGGGCACTCGTTGTATGAAACTGAGGCAGCACCGAGTTTTGCGAGCCACGTTCTGATGTGTCGGCTGGTTCCTGTGACATGGCAGCCGACGCGCTGGTGCTTCTTGTGCCAGCAGGCACCGTGCCGGCACCGCGAAAGCGGGTGCTGCACGCGCCGCCAGTGCAGGTTTTGTCACTGCCCGGAGGGTTCGCCTACAGTAATGCTCCTTTACGCAGGGAGCGTGGCTGAAGGCCAGTAGAGACAGACACTACCTGCATGCGAGATCAAGCAAGCGATCGAATTTTCGCTGGCTGTGGTGATGTAACATATTTTAAAGTTGGGAGAACCGGCAGGCTGATTCCTATCCGAGGTTGCAACGTTGAGTCTAGGCAGCTCAGCTTTGCTCGATGATGTTGGCGTCTCTTGTCTTCATGACATCGTCACTCAGTTCTCCCGCTACGTCGGAACAAAGCCATGGCTGAAACAGAAAACGAGTGTGCTGGAGCGCCATGCCGTGATGTAGAGAAAGATCAAACCTTCTCGCTGGGCTGCTGTGAATTGGAACCCCTGACAATATGACTGGTAGTTTGTTGCTCATTAGAGGGGCAAACCATTTTTTGATTTGCTCACGAAGGAAAACACCCATTCACTTTACCTATATTATGGACCAGCACATGATATTGTTGCTCATTTCTGTGCACGGAGCCTTGCTTTGCCTACGGTTGCTGGACCAATTTTGAGAGAAGCAAAACGGCGTGCGTGGCCTGCTCCATTTGGGCGCCTTTGAGATGTCGACCCCAGTTCCTTTCACAGTTCTAGTTCTATGTCCCTTTCGCAGTTGGAAGACCAAATGAGCCACAATAAAAATCCGAGTAGATGAAGGTAAGCAAGGGATGCTCCCAACCACATAGCTGCGGGTGTCCGCCTTCTTAATTCTTTCCATGGTTCTGGGATTACGACCATTTTAATACCGGGTTTTCATGATGACTCAAAGGACTAATGTCCAAGACATTCGGAGATTACTGGGGATGATCCCAGATGCACACCTTGTTTGGGCCTCAAATGGCCATGGGTCAAAATCCAAATCGTACCCCGCGTGAACATCCCAATCCAACCACTAAAATCGGTTCTAAAATGAGGGGGTGAATTCACCTACCAACCAAAATGGGATCCCAAAACGGTTTCGACCCACAGCCAAATGTTTCAAACTAGCCTCTGTTGTTTTGTGGAGACCCCCTGGTTGATTCCGATGACTTCGGCCAGCTCGGCACATGACATTCTTGTGAGTACCAGTCAGACCCCCAGCGGCTTTCGTTCAAATTGACATGGATGCGATGGATCCAGCCGGGGGAGGAGCCACCAGCTCAGGCCAACGAGGACTTCAAGGAGGCGTACGGCCTGGCCGAGATCTCGGAGCCTGGGGGCTTTTTGCTGGTTTGTCTTGTGGTCTTTTCGCCTGCTTGGTTTGTACTTTTGTGTTTTGTTCTTTGCTTGTTTGGTTGGGCTTGTTTTTGGTTGTTGATTTTGTTGTTGGCCTTGTTTGTGTGTGCGTGTGTTGATTTTGTTGGGCTTGTTTTGTGTTGATTTGTTTTGTTGGGCTTGTTTTTGTTTGTTGATTTAGTCGAGCTTGTTTTTGTTTGTTTGTTTTGTTGGGCGTGTGTTTGTTTGTTTGTTTGTTTTGTTGGGCGTGTGTTTGTTTGTTTGTTTTGTTGGGCGTGATTTTGTTTGTTTGTTTTGTTGGGCTTGATTTTGTGTGTTGATTTTGTTGGCCTTGTTTGTGTGTGTTGATTTTGTTGGGCTTGTTTTTGTTTGTTTGTTTTGTTGGGCTTGGTTGTGTTTGTTTGTTTCGTTGAGCTTTTTTGTTTGTTTGTTTGTTTTGCTGGCCTTGCATTTTTCTTCTTTGCTGTGCTGGGCTTGTCTTTGTTTGTTTGTTTGTTTGTTTGTTTTGTTGGCCTGCTTTCTGTTGATTGTTTTGGCCTTGTTTGTGTGTGTTGATTTGGTTGGGCTTGTTTTGCGTTGATTTGTTTTGTTGGGCTTGTTTTTGTTTGTTTGTTTTGTTGGGCTTGATTTCGTGTGTTGATTTTGGTGGCCTTATTTGTGTGTGTGTGTGTGGGTGTTGATTTTGTTGGGCTTGTTTTGTGTTGATTTGTTTTGTTGGTCTTGCTTTTTCCTTGTTTTGGGCTTGTCTTTGTTTGTTTGTTTTGTTGGCCTTGCATTTTTCTTCTTTGTTGTGCTGGGCTTGTCTTTGTTTGTTTGTTTGTTTGTTTGTTTGTTTGTTTGTTTGTTTGTTTTGTTGGCCTGCTTTCTGCTGGTTTTGGTGGCCTTGTTTTTTGCCTGTTTGGTTGGTTGGGCTTGTTTTGTGTTGATTTATTTTGTTGGGCTTGTTTCTTGTTTATTTGTTTTGTCGGGCTTGTTTTTTGCTTGTTTGTCTTGTTGGGCTGGCTTGCTTGCTTGCTTGCTTGCTTGCTTGCTTGCTTGCTTGCTTGCTTGCTTGCTTGCTTGTTTTGTCTTTTTTTTTATTGCTTATTGTGACGTTTTCATGTCTCTTGTGCCAGGGCTTCTGCAGCGAAGACACGCACACACACACACACACTTAAACTCCACAGCCAGATTGATACTGGAGCAACCAACAGGTAGAAAGGACACGACAAAGTGGCAAGGCGAGAGGAATCACAAAGCAATCTTCAGCGAAGCTTTGAGTGGACCAAGGCCCGGGGCTTTCTGGAAGAGTACGTTCCAGAGGGTGGCCTGTAGCCTGGCTTAAATTATTGGGGCCCGGCTGAAAATGCGGAGGTGTTTTTTTTGGGACGAACTGCAGCTGCTTGGCGAGTGTATCCGAGTTGGTTTGTGTCAATTTGGTTTTTGGACCTGTTTGCGCCTTTGCGACGCAAGGAACTCAGGACATGCAAAAGTGTGAGCATGGGCTACCAGGTAAGGATCTTTGCGAGCGACTGGCTTGCAGGTTTTGCAGCCTCATTTGTCATTCAACACTCGTAGCCAAATCATCCACACGTCTCCCTCTGGCTTTTGTTTCTGACTGGTTTTTGTATTACAGGGGGGTGCAGCATGACTCATGGGCTGAAAATGGCTCAACGTCACGAGTTTTTATTTGGAAGTAGCACAGAATGGACACTTCAGACACTTCCCAGCCGGTGCAATCTCAGGGTGTAATGCAAAGACTCCTGGATGGTCGGTCGTGGCTTCCCACGCTCTGAAAAAGGCGGATCCGTGCTGATGTTTGCTAGGTGCACGGTTACAAGTTACAAGATAGACTTCAATCGAGGTGTTTCCTGTGGCAAATGCACAACCCTTGACCTTTAGGCCTTTAGGCCTCTGGTGTGAGAATGAAACCCTGTTATTTAGGTCCTAAAGTTGCAAGCCCCACTTTGGGATGGCTTTTTCAGGGCAAGCCACTGGTGGGATCCCTCATTGCAGGAATCACTCTATCTTGTTCGTTCGGCACTGTGTGCACAAAATGTTTCAAGTCCTGTTGACCATCAGAATGACGGGCAGATGAAACTGGGAAGTTTCCATTTGTTCTTTCAAGCAAAGGGCGGCATATGGCTATGGGTCAAAACCCCGTACCCCCAGTGAACATCCCAATCCCTACTAAAATAGGTTCTAGAATGGGTGGTGCACCTGCCCCAAAATGCCCAGATTTTGCCAACTCACAATGGCAACACAGGCCCGAGCCGCCGGGCGGTGCGGGGCCCCAATCATTGGCAAGGGCTTGAAAGCTTCGCGGAGCCACTAGTCACCAGTTGACTTGGCAAGCGCTTTACCGAGGACACGACAATGCCAGAGCAATGTGATGTTCAAAGGTTTAGCTTACAGGAGAATCTACAGAACATGACCCCCAAGCACCCCAAAAAAGCTGTTTTCCGGTAGAATTTCCTGTAACCCAACCCTTTGAGATTGGCGCATAGTCAGGAATTGTAGTGCTTTGAGCAAACAATTTTTACGCAGCGTTCCTTGCAATACCATCCAAAGGACAGACGAAACACGGGCTAAAGGAAGTTTAGGGAGTTTGGATTTCTTATTCACTTTCCCTTCCGGACTGAGGCTCTACATGCACATATGAAAACACACCTATGCATGTTTTTGTTTAAGTCTCACAGGAATGTCTGCCAATTTACTCGAATCTCACAGATAAAGCTTGGCCCTGCTCGCTGAGATGGCTGTTGGAACGCTTGAAATGTGGCTCTTGATCCAGTGACAAACGCCTTTGAGAAGACCCCGGGACTGGCTGGCATGGATGCAAACGCAAGCTCCAGAGCTCCAGCTGCCGGCTGGAGTAGTTCTTGTTTCAGCAAGCAATGCGGGCAGTGAGTGCAACGTTTATAGTATGTAGATGTGGATACTCCGACCTTTATATACCTGTATGCATGATCTATACATATATATATATATCATGCATATGTGTACACACACACACACGCCTACCATAGGTATATATATATATATGTATATATATATGCACACACACAGATGCGGGCACGTAGCAGTGTTTGCGCTGAAGTGGTGTGCAAAAACGTGTCGTTTGACGATGACGTTTCCTGTATGGGCAGTTGAACATTGCACCTCCCACTCCCACTCCAGATACATGGCATTGTGATCCTGTTCCTGGCAGCGTTGTGGGCAACCGTTGAGCCACAATCAAAGCCCGGGTAGATGAAGGTTAGTAAGGGGCAGTCCCAGCCGGAAATAGTTGCGGCCGCCTTTCTAATTCTGTACATGGCTCTGGGTTTGTATCAGGTTTTGATTGTGACTCATTTGGGACAAGCTTGTAATCCTGCGTAAAGACCTTGCCTCCCCCATCGCCCTTGCCCCATTGCCCCGCTCCCAAGGCGACAGCGCCAGCGAGGATGGAGGCGCGGGCAAATGGCGCGTGTGAGAAGGCAAACGAAGGCGGACGAAAGCGCCTCCATCCCCCGGTTTCATCAAAAGCCTCTTTTCATGGGATGGATGGCCCTTGGCTTTTTGAAGCAAGACGATGAAATTTGCCACAAAATGGGAAAGGTTGCGCATGGTCATTTGGGGCCAGGACAATTGATCAACCCCTGCATGACCCACAGCTTCTGTGTAGCAGCTGGCAGGTGACCGGCGCAGGCAGGAGCCGGAAAAGCCTTGGATTTGCTTTGGACGGGCACACCTCAAGGGAACGTGAGCTCTTCAGGGAACATTTTTGCCTAGAGTGCGGAAAACATCGCGCCCAGGGCTTTCCTGGTACCTGGGCAGCTATCTTAGGTTCAATTGGCCACAACCTTGCCGCACTTCCAATATTTGGTGTGTATATGGCTTCGTATGGTGGTCACAGCTCCACTCTGAGCCCCACATCAACAGAGGTGGTTGCATGAAAGCCTTGAAGTGCCAATGCCAAAAGGCTCATGTGCTTGCCCTGGCCCTTGCCTCAGGCAAAAAAATGCCGAGTCGGAGCAGGCCGGGCTGAGTGTGTGTGTGGGTCAAAGGCTGTGCGGTTTGTGCTCCATCAGCAAAGAAAATGGCTAAAGTGCTTGCGTCAATCACTCAAATATCGGCAAAGAAGTCGTGAGAATCGGCTGCTCTCCCCGGTTGAGGCAAATTGCGGAATGAACGGACAACCCAGGGCAGTAGAGACAACGGGTATCTGTGGTACGTGCTTGGGAAATCACTGGATCGACCGATAGACAAGCGGATGCCGGAAGCAACCTGTCATACTGTGACGGAATCCATTTCGCACCACCTTGAAACCATGGTTGAAACCATTGGTTAGTATTTACGTTGAATCGAATCATTCCAACTTGGGTTTCTTAGGTGCGAACTGGATTTCGCCATCCAGTTGACTTAGGGAAACCCTTCCAAACAATGGAAAAGGGCACTGGGCAACTGGGGTGGAACATTAGTCAATGTTGTTTCAACCTTTGGCTTCCCTTTGAAGGAGCGCCCAAAATATATTGGTAGCCATCACCCATACCACCCACAGTATGGTCCTCCACCTAGCACATGGGCCAAAGACCTCAGGTCAGACTGCCACCGAAGAAACCATCCACAGCCATCAGACGGTCGCCAGGAGCAGCTGACGAAGAAGCTCCTGCCGCAGCTTCTGCGCTTCGTCACCGAAGACCAGCGCGCCCTGCAGGCGGGAGGGACGTGCGGGAGGAAGAAAACGGAAACCAGCGGATGGTTTTTGGCCCTCTGTATCTCTCTCTCTCTCTCACTCTCGTTAAAATACGTTGATACTTTACTTCTAGTGCAAGTGTTGTTCAGTTATCACAAACACAAATGTAGTCAGCCAGCATGCACTCTTTTCCTAGTAGACTCAAGGCCTGCAGTCGGGTAGTGTACATCATGCATGCACAAGTGACAAGTAGTGCAACATGATATTTGACACGGCCCTTTGGTTAAAAGACCTTGTAGTGTCCTTTAACCATAGACCCAAAAGGTGGTATTGACAGTGGTGGCAAAAACGAATGCACATGTTGTTTGCCGATGCTACTGTAGCGAACAGGCATGTAGTCTCTTAAAAAAGATGACCGAAGGTAGGTATCTACAGCGCTGCTGTCTGTAGTTCAACTAACCTTCAAATGATCAGAAAAGTGAAATTGCCGTACAAGAACCCTAGTTGGTTCTCAGTCATCTCGTAGTACGAGCACGTAGTTGCAGCTCCACCTGGAGATCAGGTGTGCTTAGTCCAGTGTTGGACTCGGTAGTTCTGGACTTGGCTGATGCGGTAGTCCAAGCCTGCATAGTGGTTGGTAGTGAATGTGTTGAGGAAGTCTGGACCGCCACGAAGGCGGTTGTAGTCGCATTCCGGTGGTGCAAGTGCTTGGCCGGTGGTAGTGAGGTAGTTGTGGAGTAGTAGTTTGTGTTGCATGGAAAGATTTGTAGCCGTGAGGAGGGTGATGCCGTAGTAGGTGACACTTTTGTGTAGCATCGTGTTGATGGACTTGTAGTGGTGGTCTTGAAGTTGTTGTGGTTGGTCGAAGTAGTTGAGTAGTTCTGGTAGGTACAGGGGCATGTGATAGTTCCAAATGAAGTTGATGGACAGGTTGAATGTAGTGGTGATCTGGTCCAAGTTGTAGGTGATTCGGTGTAGTCGTTGATGTAGCTGGCGTGTAGGTAGGTGGTGCTCATCTTTGATGGAAATCATGTGGCTCACGCAGTCGCGGCAGAAGTTGACGAGTTGTCCAGCGCTGACAAATCGTAGTAGAACTTCTGGTGGAATGTGTAGTTGGATAATGACCATCGAGTTGGTGTACTGGGTTGTGAGGTGTAGTGATGTAAGGTTGTCGTAGTAGAAGTTGATTGCCTCTGAAAGACGTAGGTGAAGAGGTAGTGAGTCGTAGTGTGGCATCCGTAGGTCTGAAGGTAGGTCGTGAACTGGTAGGCTGTAGTTGAGCTCGGGGATGGGTGTAGTTTGTTGTTGACTTAGTAGTTGGAACTCCTCGAGCGTCAAAGCCGCGTAGACCCTGAAGTAGTTCTGTTCCGGGTCGATCGCTGGAGTGTCGGGGATGTTGTTCTCAGTTGTAGTGAGGTGTGCCAAGATGTCGTCGGGTCTGTAGAAAGGTGCCGGTGTGGGTAGTTGGTGATTGAAGTTGTAGTTGAGGGAGTTGTAGGCCTCAGGTGGTGGAGTGGCCAAAGTAGCCATGCTGCCGGAGTCGGTAGTGCCCTGCCGATCCGGTGGTGTGAAAACACGGTCCGGTGTAGTACTGCCAGCCTGTTGTTCGACGGGCAGAGTAGTCTCTGGCGCTGATGTAGTAACCTCCATCGGCATGACATCCAGCGTAGTCGCATCCATGGGCGTAGTTCCAGCCATTGCTGGTAGTTTGGCCTATCGAGATGCAGTGAAACGGGGCAGACAGTAGTGAGCCAATGTTCGCTCACAAAAGCACATGCGGGCATGTAGAAAAACACAAAACAACATGTAGTGTTGACTCAAGCCGCCAAAAGCCGCCAAAAGTGCAAGTGCAAATTACTGGTGGTTACAATTACTATTACTTGTAGTCATTGTTACTGTTACTTAAATGTAGGTAGTTACATATGGCCATATACAAACTGTTGTGATTGATGTGCAACAGTTGTGAAACAGTTGTTGTTCGTAGTGCTAAACACGTATGCCAATGCTCTGTATGAGCCTCTGTAGTGTTTCTTTGCTAATGTATTTTGTGAACAAGTCTGAGCTGTTGTGTAGTGTGTTGATTTTGAGGATTCTGATGATGTCGTGCTTGATGAGGTCTTGTGTGTAGAGAAATTTAAGGTCGATGTGTTTTGCTCGTTTGCTAGTGCCTTGTCGTGTAGCAATGCTCTTGCCTGCTGTGGAGTCTGTGTGGATGCGTAGATTTAGCTTGCTGCAAATGTTGGTTTCAAGTAGGAAGTTTCTGAGGTGTAGTCCCTCATTAACTCCTGTGCAAATGGCGTAGAGTTCAGACTCTGCTGAGCTGAGTGCTATTGTAGCTTGTGTTCTGCTGCCAAATGCAACTGTTGTTCCTAAAAAGATGATGTTGAAACCTGAAGTTGATTTCCTGGTAGTAGGGCATCCTGCCCAGTCGGCATCGACATGAACGTCGAGATCCAGGATGTTGTTAGTGTTTGCTCTGAGTGTTGTTGTTGGTTCTATGGTGAATTTGTAGTGCTTGGTGCCGTTCAAGTAGCGTAGTAGATGTTTGACTCTCTTTTGTGAGAGTTCTGTAGGTGCTGTGAGGTCTCGTGCTAGTTCTTTTGTGGAGTATGCGATGTCTGGTCGTGTGTATGCTAACCATTGTAGTTTGCCAACAATCCTTCTGTACCTTTTGTGTTGTTCGTGGTCAAGTAGTGCTTCATCTTCTATTGTCGGTTTGTAGTGTGCAATTCCTGGAGTGTTCACTGGGTTGCAGTTGTTCATTCCAGACTCCTCGATCATGTTGTCGATGTAGGAGTCCTTTAGTCCCAGGTTGCAGTAGTTGCCAAAGTGGTCGATGTTTCTTCCAAGAAATTGTTGTGGTTTGCCAGGTTCGAGGTAGCCGATGTGCTTGAGTAGGACCTGCTTCTGGATGGCCTCGAAGGTGGAGTCGACAGTAGTCTTGTCACCAAGTACCAAGAGATCATCCACGTAGACCATGATGTAGCAGTCGCGAGTTGCATTGGTGTAGACGTTAGGTTCTGACTTTAGTCTTACAAAGCTGAGCTTTTGTAACACTTCAGCCAGGTAGTCCTGCCATGCTTTTGGTGAACTGCGTAGTCCATACATGGCTTTCTTTAGTCGCCAGATTTTGTCCTGTTGTGGACAAAGTTCTTTAGGTGGCCAAAGGTAGACGTCACGTTGTTTACCGTCGTGGTCTTTTGCGATGGGTGCGTGTAGAAATGCTGTAGAGACGTCGCCTAGTCGCGCGATCCAGTTTGGTCGTGACATTTGTAGTGCGAGAAGTGTCCGGAGTGTCGTGAACATTGGTGTAGAGGCGTAGACGGAGTCTTCGTCCTCGATCTTCTCTGTGTAGCCTTTTGCGACGATTCGACTTCGCACTCCTGGTCCTTTCTTCCTGTGTACCCATCTAGTAGGTATCGCTTCTCTTATGACGTTGTCGTCGACGGTAGACGCATCTACTTCGTCGTAGACGTCATGTAGCTTCATTTGATTTGACTCGTGTTTCATTCCTTCCAGTAGTTGTGTTTCGTCGTAACCTTCGTTGTCGAAGATTATGGGTTGGTCTTCTGAGGTGTCGTCGTTTGTGTAGGGTGTGATGAATTTGCCGTTGGGAAGTGTCACTGCGTTAATTTTCTGTCGTAGTGGTGGTGGTTCTTTGGTTGCTTGCTCCGTTGATCTGATTGTAGTGTCCTTTGAGGTCTTCTGTGCTTTAGTGGGTTGCATTACTTCTTCCGGAGTTAAACGTCGTAGTGTTTGTCGAGGTGGTGCTGGGAGTGGTGGATGTTGTCGTCCGGTTGGTGAAGTAGCCATCGGACTATCCGGTAGTGGTCGTGAACTTGACGTCGATGTTGACGGAAGTCGTGGAGGTGGTGTGGTGCGTTGTTGTTTTGTTGCGGGTTCCGCAACGATGTCGTCCGTAGCGTTCGTTTGTTGTCCGAAATCTTGCGTGGACCTTCTTTTCTCTGACGGTGGTAGTTGCGCATCCAACAGTGTTGCGAACGATGGGTTGTAGGTGTTCCGTCGTGGTGCCCACGGTGTGCCGGAAACTTTGTTCAATAGTGCGAGGTCGTATTTGAAGTCCGGTTGTAGTCTCCGCACTGTTCGTACCTTTTGTACGCCTGATTCCGTTGCGACGTAGTTTTCTCCGGTTTCGGAAACTTTTCCGAGCCAGATGCATTTCTGCATCCGTAGGTCTGCTTTTGGGAGTTTCTTGTGTTGTGGTGGAAGGTAGAGTAGTGTCTCGCCAAATTCGCAGATTGCTCGCTCGTAGTTTCTTCCCCAGCGGCGTTCGAAGCTTGTGTAGCCGTCTGAGTGAATGACGTAGCGATTTACCGTCCATGCTGCGTGTCGTACTATCCAGGGTAGTAGACAGTGCTTTGTGGACATCGTCATGCTGTAGTTGCTTTCAACCTGAGCTTTGACGACGCGGATTTGTCCGAGAAGTGTTCTATGTAGTCGCTCAACGCTTCCTTGACTGTTGCTGCTGTAGGATGGTGAATGTCGTACAGTCATTGAGCCGACTTTAGATGCTGTTGCTTGTAGTAGTGCATTGAGTGTGTCTTCGTTGTCGCTTTGTAGTATGCCGTGTGTTCTTCCGCATTCAAAGATGAATGCTTGTAGGTTGTTGATCATGTAGTCCATCATTGATGGTTTGTCCGGAACCAATACCGCCATGCACAGTTGTGTAGTAACATCAACTGCCGTTAAGACTGGTATGGTCTTCGGATCTTGTTGTGATTTGATGTAGGCAAAATCCACTTGGATGATGGGTTGTCGTGATTGTTGTTTCTTGTAGTTGTCCTGGCGTCCTTTGCCTTGAACGCAAATTGGACACCAATTTCTGTATGGTAGGTGTGTCAAGTTGTGTTCTGCTATTTGTTGTGGAGTGGGCTGCTGAGGTTGTCGTAGTCCTATTGCTGTGTGTGCTTCATGATGCTCGTGTTGTTGTTCCTCATCGTGGTTCTCCTGGATGTACTCGTAGTCTTTCTTCACGCTGAACCTTGTTGTTCCTTTCCATTGAAATGGTAGTGCTGCGTTGCCCATGACTGTCCAGTCATCTTTGCGTTGGGAAACTTCTCCAAAGTTGTTGTGAGTGCTTGTAGTTCTGTGAGGTTCGAGTGTGCTGATTGGTGGATGTCCTGGTCCATCTGTTGGAGTGAATAGAGTTGTTCTAAGTGATGTGTGGTGTCTTATCCAGTGTTCACCTTGTCTTTCCCAGTAGTCTTGGTTGTCCTCCTGTGCTGTGAGTGGTCTGTGGATTGTCTCCTTTGGTTGTGTGGTGTCAAGATTTGTAGAAGGTGCTGCTTTAGGTCTCCATATCTTTTGTGGTGCTCGTAGTTGGATCTTTGATCTGGTTGGTGGTGTGTCCATTAGCCGTTGTGGTTGTGAGCTCTGCCTTGTTGGTGTTGTCTTTGATGTTGCTCTGCGTGTAGGTGTTATCTTTCTTCTGAATCTGGTTTCTCCAGTCCAGTTGTCACCTTCTAGTCTTCGTTGTAGTTCTTGCTTGGAAAGTTGTGTTGGGTTCTCTTGTAGTTGTTCTTGCTCTTGCCCTTGTCTGTTGATGATGGTTAGTCGCCAATCATCTAGTTCTTCTTCAGGTATTGGGCAACCACTGTTGTGTGGTGTGAATAGTGCTTTGCGTGGTCGTTTGTGTACTCTGATGGCGTAGTCACCATCAAGTTTCCAGTAGTCAGTGTTTCCACCAAGGATCTGTCGTAGTCCTTGGTCTGTGTGTGTGAGTGGTGCGATTTGTTCTTGTTGTTGTGCTGCTCTCTCTGTAGGTTGAATCACAGCAATGGATTTTCCACTGTCTGTAGTCATTGGGTAGATGTCGAATCCTGTAGGGATGTCGATCTTCTCTGCTCGTAGGTAGAAAAGTCCTGAGTGTCTGATGAGGTGTGCTTGTTGTTGTCCATGTGTGATGGTGCAGTGTCGTGGAGTGAAGTCAAGTCCATATCCTCTATCAAGTAGTCTTGATGCACTGAGGATTGGGTACTTCACATCACAAACATAGTAGGGTATCATGATCCTGAAGTTGTCCTGCTTGTAGGGAACGTACTTGATGCCGTAGACAGGAATCTTCTTGTTGGTAACCGTGTAGAGTTGTGGAACCGATTCTCCACAAGGTCGTAGCGGTAGGTCTGGTGCGTAGTCCTTCGGGCAAACGTGTGTAGACGCTCCTGAGTCGATCAGCAGGTGGTGGTGTGACTTGAAGTTGGAGCACATGATGTAGTGTGTGATAGTGTTCTGAATCTTCTTGTTCCTTTGTTGTTGTCTGGCTGCTGCTATATCAAAGTGTGGCTGTGTGTTGTCTTCTTGTAGGAATTGTTGAAAGCTCTTGCTGTGGTCGTTCCATGATGTTGTGTGTGTTGTTCTCTTGCCAAGTAGTGATTTGTGCTTGTGTAGTCGTGAGTTTGCTTGTCTGATGTGTCCAATTGTGAGGTGTGACTCGTTGATGCCTCCAATGTAGTTTGCAGTGTCCTCATAGCTGTTGTCATTCCAATCCCAGCTGTTGTCATAGTCGTAGTCGTTCCAGTTCTCCTCCATGTAGTTCACCTCGTGTTGTCCTTCTTCTCCTTCGTAGTACCAGTCCCAAGTGTCGTTCACATCCTGAGGTAGTTCTTCATTGTTGTCGTGATCTGCTTGTTCTTGTTCTAGTGGATGTAGTTCTTCTCCTTCTCCTATGTGCCATACTGGCACTCTGCAGTCTTGTGCCCAGTGGCCTGGTTTGCCACATCGATGGCATGTTGTGTAATTGTTGTTTCCTTTTCCTTTTGATTTGCTGTAGTTTCCTTGGCCTTTGTAGCCTTTGCTTGATCCATGTCCTTTGGATCCTGAGTAGCCTTTTCCTTTGTTCTTGTTGTATCCTCCTTTGTTGTAGTTTCCTTTGCTGCCTTTGTCGAATCCTTTGTAGTGGCCTTTGCTTCTGTACTTACCTTTTCCTTTGTTTCCTTTGTAGTGTCCTTTGCCTCCATATTTGCCTTTGCCTTTGTAGTTTCTTCCTTTTCTCCAAATGTTGTCCACGTCCATCGGTGCTGTCCCACCATTGTAGTTTGTGCCAACTGCTGAGCTCGCTCTTGAGAATGCAGAGATGGTTTTGTAGTAGTCCAGGATGACAACTCTGATCTCGTTGTAGTTCGTGATCTGTCCAGCACGTAGTTGGAGATGCTGTTGGAGTGCTCCTTTGGTCTTGTTGAGTAGTATTGCAATCTTTACTCCATCTGGTAGTGCTGTGCCGTTGTCTTTCTCGTAGCGGTTGATGTCGTATTCCCACTGTAGGAATTGTTCTTCAAATTGTGCTTCATTGAATGTAGGTTCCAGTAGTTTGGTGAGGTAGCCAACACTGCGTGTTCCTACTGGTAGGCTGAACCTGTTGTGCAAAAGCCGTAGTGTTTCACATCCATTGGCGTTGTAGCGGTTTTGTCTAACCACTGTAGCTGCTGCTCCTTGGCAGATGTTGATGAGGATGTAGTGTAGATCTCGTGAGAGGTCTACTGCTTTTGCTGCCTGTGTAGGGTCGCGTATGTGGGCTCTGATGTCTGCATCTTCAATTTGTCTTGTAGCTGCTTGTGCTAGTTGTAGCACCATGTCGAAGTCTCGGTCGATAAGTCCGAGATATGCTTGTAGTTTGAACAGCCACTCTTCATACTGTGAGTAGTCACCAGTGAAGAACGGTGGTGGCAGTTTGTATTTGTGTAGCCTTTGGACGTCTTCCTGCTCCTGTGTTGTTCCCGTAGTTGTGGCTCCTATTGTCTCTTCTGCTGTGGGCCCGTTGTCTGCTCCTGTAGTTGGTTGTGCTGATGCTGCTGCTGGTTCTCCTGACATGTCGTAGTAGTTGGGCATGTTGGTTGCCTGTGCAGTTGTAGTACTTACTGCTGTTACTGGAGCTCCCCTATGTTTAGGATCTCAGCTCCGCTACCACGTTAAAATACGTTGATACTTTAGTTCTAGTGCAAGTGTTGTTCAGTTATCACAAACACAAATGTAGTCAGCCAGCATGCACTCTTTTCCTAGTAGACTCAAGGCCTGCAGTCGGGTAGTGTACATCATGCATGCACAAGTGACAAGTAGTGCAACATGATATTTGACAACTCTCTCTCCCTACATATACGCATATATCGATACACATACATGTGTGCGCACACCTTCCTGTCCACAAGGGTCCTGAAGGAACACATCCTTGAGGAGTGCCCAACATGGGTTCGCTTGGTCATCTCGGGTGTCTGCAGAAGGGTCCATGGTGAATTTGAGAAGCACGCGGGGAATTTTTGGTGCACTACCAGGGGACTCACTCAACTTCTCATGTCCTCTAGGGGAAGCAAGTCATTTGGACCGTGGCTATGAGTCAGCCGTTCTGCATTTGTAGGTCCCACGTGTGTGGTGTGCGTGCCGAAAGGCTGGGTCCTTGTGTCTTCCACGCATGACCAATTACCTTTCTGGCTACTGAGACGAAGGTCGCCCGGTGAGCTCAGCGGTTTTTGTTTGTTGGCTCCTAGCGGGAATGATGAAGTTCAACTGGGTGTTTGATAGTAAGAACCTTTCGGAAGGGCTTTGGTTTTCCTTTCAGCTTCCCTTTGAAACAATCCACAAGGCTGGCCTCAAAAACGGCCACCCATGTATCTTACCACAGACTGGAACCAAGCAAAGCACCTTTTTAGAAGCCTCAGAAGGCCTGCCGGGGTTGGGGAAGGGCTTGCCAGCGCAGGACGCAGGAGAGCTGTTGTCGTTCTTCGTGCAGCGGCCGCTTGTCCGGTTTCGGACTGGGGAGGGGCAAAGTGCGGGATCACAGGGAGTCCACGACGAACGAAGCGAAGAATCGACCATGCCAACGAAGAAAGGCAAACAAAATATTATGCAGCTAGGAAAAGAGGGCACGATTTCGCTTCCCAACGCTTTCTCAGTCACTGTTGGGAGATTATGGTTGCAAGGGATCTGCAAAAGGGGTGCTACCGAGGGGAAAGAAGACAAAACCCAGGGCTCATGTGCAAATCATTCGCACGTTGTCTCATCAACGCAGCTCTTCTCCCTTTTGGTGGGCTGGCGTGGCCCAAGGGAAAAGAACACAGCAAGGCTTGCTCCTGACCATTTGTTGTGGTTGTTTGGTGTTCTGCATCTGGAATGCAGGTGCACCCAGCTTGATAGCTCAATGTGAGAGACGGGAAACCTTGGACATTCCGCAGTGGCCAGATCCTAAAAAAAGACGTTCCCCCCTGCCATTTAACATGGAGCGCGTTCTTTCGAGTTCAGGAGATTCCTACATGTTCAGGTCGTCTCACTTTTCTGGCGGGTTGCTTGCTGGTGGAATGAGGGAATGACCCTTATACACCGTCCCTTGTTTTTTTTTTCAGGGAATCCCCGGGTTCATTCCCACATTCCCTACTGAGCACCAAGGTTAAGCAGAGTTTCTGAGTCAAACGCGGCCCCTTTTTGACCTCTCAGGCACTTTCCTGAGAACAAGCAGCTGGCAGAGCTGGCTAAGAAGCCGGGACCCCCGTGTTCACGCTTGTTTCTGGGTTTTGAATGGTCTTTCTTTGCTCATGTATGGCATTGCCTTTTGGATATATTTGTGCTGTTTTAAGGTTTGTCTTGTTGTTTTGGTTGTTCTTTGGTTGAGTTGTGTTCTTGCTTTGCTTTCTTGTGGGCGAATGCCTTTGGTTTTGCGAATCGTGTGGAGGACGTGTAAAGTGTGTGTGTGTGTGTGTGTGGTGTGTGTGTGTGTGTGGGTGCGTGCGTGCGTGCGTGCGTGCGCGTGCGTGCGTGTGCGTGCGTGCGTGCGCGTGCGTGCGTGCGTGCGTGCGTGCGTGCGTGCGTGTGTGTGTGTGTGTGTGTGTGTGTGTGTGTGTGTGTGTGTGGGTGTGCGTGTGCGTGTGCGTGTGCGTGTGCGTGCGTGTGCGCGTGCGCTTGCGTGTGCGCGTGCGCGTGGGCGTGGGCGTGGGCGTGGGCGTGTGCGTGTTCGTGTGCGTGTGTGCGTGCGTGTGTGCGTGTGTGCGTGCGTGTGTGCGTGTGTGCGTGTGTGCGTGTCGTGTGTGCGTGCGTGCGTGCGTGCGTGCTTGCGTGCGTGCGTGCGTGCGTACATGGATGTATGTGTGTGTATATGCGTATTCCTCACAATGTTGTTCTTTGCATGTGTGTTTTGCATGGATTGCGCCTGTTCTGTGTTGCACATTGTGACTGTGGCATTGACGTGTCGTTTGCACGCTCTTGTGCGTGTTCTTGGCATTGCGCTTTCGGTTGGGGGAGTGGCGCCTGCGGATGGTGTGTGTATGTTGTGTGCTATTGCTCATTACGCGCTTGACAAGGCAAAGGAACATAGCCTCATTAGTGCTTCACCTCCCGTTCATTCAGCAATGATGGAAGCTCACTGGATATGCTTTGTGGACATCACATGCTTGCACAGTACAATCACACGCAAAGCAAGCTTACACGCCAGGCGCGCATAGCCAGCTCACACAGCAGCACAGGGCACACGAAACCATACGCAAGTGCAGACTGCAATGCCCCCACACACACACACACAGAGAACACGGAGCATTCGTGTAACATGCAAGGGACACTGTGCATCACCAGATGCAATTTCTCTTTATCAGCCAGTTGCCAACTGTCAGAATCTTCGACTCTTTTTCCTAGAAGTCCAAAGCTCGAGACATGGCAAACATATATATATATATACATTGGACCCACCTGGGGGGGTACCCAAAATCCAACCGAAGTCAAAGACACATTGCAGACGAATTTCCAGCAAAGTCACTATAGGTCTATAAATACATGTATATATATATATATGTGTAATATATGTATATATAGTATATGTATATATGTATATATGATATGTGTACATACAACATATGTATATATATATATATATGTATGTATGTACACTCTTTGCTCGCATTTTCGACTTTGAGGCCCTCCCCTGGCCAGCTCTTCAAGCAGCTGCCGGGGCCCAAGAGCCATCTCTCGTGGGCTCGTCTTTTGGTTGGGCCCCTCCTTTTTGTTTTCCTTGAAGGTTGCCTAGGTCGAATTCCTTTAATGCCTAGGTGGCAACGGTTTTCCGTTTTTTTGGAGGCCAAAGGGGTAGCCTCAAAAGCACACCCCCAAATGGTGAATCCCCTTTTTGTTAGTTGAAGGGAACCATTTTGTTTAGGAGATAGACCCCTGTCTTGAGAGACACCCTCATATTGAGCCTCGCCCAAAAGAGTTCCAATCGGTGGTGACCCTGGGAGCGATGTGGGGCACACAGACAACTAAACACAAAGCAACCAGGGACTTAAACTGCTTCCATGTCAAGGGGCGATTTGCATATCTTGACGATGGCTCGCATGGGAAAGCGCATCCCGGATTGGAGCCATGGTGGCTGATCCCAATCTCAGGATTTCCCACTCGGTCGAGCGGTTCATCGGCATAGCTCGGTTTGACGTGTGAGATGCATGCTGGTGTTTGAACATGACCAGGCAGGCGTGCTCCCATGTCGAGTGGCGGTTTTTGTTCCCCGCACAAGCAGAAATGGAGGTGGACATATGAGCAAGAAAGGTTGCGCCACACTGCAGCTGCGGAAGGTTCGCGGAATATTTTTTCCCGCGGAAGCTCGCGAAAGGGCCGTGGTTGATTTGCTCTTTCCAGACAATTTCCAGACACGTGAGTTCCCTCGCGGAAGCTGCCTTCCTCAATTTCCAGAAACAAGTTGCCCGCGGAAGGCCCGCGGAAGCACTGAGACTTAGAAAGGTACCGCTTCGGAAGCTTGTGAAAGGTTTCGGGAAGAGACGCCACCACTCACATGACACATTTGCCGCATGCGTTTTCAAGTCAGAGACACGCAAGCAGTCGCATGACGGCTTCCCCAGGCTTGGAGCCCTTGAGCAAGAACTCAGCGCCTCGGTAGTCGAGGTGAAGCGAGAATGTGGGCTCGGGGAGGCAGATCCGGAAGGTCGAGCAGACTGGGATTCATGTGTCAGGTTTGTCTCCTGTGATCCTTGTGGATGGACGGAATCCATGTCGCACCACCTTGAAACCATGGTTGAAACCATTGGTTGTTGGTATTTACGTTGCGGAATCGAATCATTCCAGGGTTTCTTAGGTGGTGCGAAATGGATTTCATGTTTTTTTTTGGTATGGAGGCAGTTCCATTCTGCATCCCCATCAGCCAACATGGTTTGCTTGGTGGGATGCAAGCTTGCTCGGGTGGTTACTGAGAAGCCCGCGCTGGCTCTCAATTGATCCTTCCCGCTTTTGGCCTGTTTCGTTCTCAACCCAATGAGCCTCGACCACACTTTCTACCAGCATGAGCAGGGGCTGCGAAACATGGGCTTAAGCACCAACTCCCGTGATGTTCGGGTGTGTCGTTTTCTTGAGGTTAGCCTTTTCGAGGAAAAGAACCGGCCATTTTCCGGGTTGCTCCTAGTCGGTCCCATGCTTGGCGGGCAATTAGATTCGCAGCATCCTACATAGGTTACTGCTTGTTAGAGTGAGGGATTGCCGATGAACGAAGTTACTTGTGGCGAACAAGTTGGTTCTGAGCCCGAAGGACGTCAAACACGATTCTAAGGATGCTCACAGAAGGGACAATGACTAGCCCATAAGCAATATCTGATCAAGGCTCTTATCGCCTTCCAAGCATGGGCCCCTCATCAGACAGATTGAGATGGAACCAAGCAGTGTGTCTTTGAGTGCCAAACCTTTTGTTGTGTATTAGCTCCGCCCAAACAGAATGTTGTGTCATCATAATTGTCCGAGCTTCGGCGAAGAGGAAGGCGGAAGACGCGTCAGGTGTTTTAGAACGAGAGCGGTGCCACGGCACCTGACAGTTAAGTTGACGACTGCTTGCCTTTGCCTCAATTGTCATGTGAAGACAACACTGCATCATCCGATGCACGTTCAAAGATGCCTAAAATCCATTAAGGATGATGGAGATCTTGTTACGAAGAACCCGTACGTTGAAGCAACTGGCCTGTGAAAGATCGACCCTTGAGGCATGTTTTTGCTAGTACAACAATGCGAATGTTTGATAGTTTGCATCATACACCACCCCATTAATGCGATTTTCTTTGGATTTTCTTGCTTGCAGATTTTGTTGTAAATGACGTCCATGCGAGCCCCAAACAAACTCCGGGCTGGGGGATCTTCGCAGCCATAAATCGTCGTGGCAGAACCCGTTCTTTTGATTCTTGACCATGGGTTTGGATTCATCTCTTGCAAAATAATGTTGACCCCACATCAATCAACCCCAGTTTAT
Organism: Effrenium voratum; assembly: GCA_963377175.1. Lineage (NCBI taxonomy): Eukaryota > Dinophyceae > Suessiales > Symbiodiniaceae > Effrenium > Effrenium voratum. Next base: position 93,479 of record CAUJNA010000681.1, on the reverse strand, counting down.
TAATAGGGGCTTCCCCTCCAAAAACGATGAATCCCCTAAATAACCCAGAAATGGACACCCCTTGTTGATAAACCGGGGTTGATATGGGGGTCAACATCGCCATGTTTTGATTCTGAACCAAGTGGGTCAGCACCTCAGCACTGAGGCAAGGAGGAGAAAGACTCGGAGGAGGCTGCGAGAGTGCTTGCTTTTCGTTCTTTCTTTCTTTCTGTCTGTTTATTTGTTTGTTGTTTGTCTGTCTCTCTGCTTGTCTGTCTATTTGTTTGTTCCTCTCTTTATTTGTTTGTTTCTGTCTCTCTGTTTATTTGTTTGTTTTTCTGTCTCCCTGTTTATTTGTTTGTTTTTCTGTCTCCCTGTTTATTTGTTTGTTTGTTTGTTTGTTTGTTTGTTTGTTTGTTTGTCTGTCTCTCTGTTTATTTGTTGATTTGTTTGTTTGTCTGTCTCTCTGTTTATTTGTTTGTTTGTCTGTCTCTCTGTTTATTTGTTTGTTTGTCTGTCTCTCTGTTTGTCTGTTTGTTTGCTTGCTTGCTTGTTTGTTTGTTTGCTTGTTTGTTTGTTTGCTTGTTTGTTTGTTTGTCTGTTCGTCTATTTGTTTGCTTGTTTGTTTGTCTGTCTGTTTGCTTTTTTGTTTGTTTGTTTGCTTGCTTGTTTGTTTGCTAGTTTACTTGCTTGTCTGTTTGCTTGATTGTTTGTTTGTTTGCTTGTCTGTTTGCTTGATTGTTTGTTTGTTTGCTTGTTTGATTGCTTGATTGCTTGCTTGTTTGTTTGTCTGTCTCTTTGCTTGTTTGTTTGTTTGCTTGTTTGTTTGTTTGTCTGTATGTTTGCTTGTTTGTTTGTTTGTTTGTTTTCTTATTTGTTTGTTTGTTTGGTTGTTTGCTTGCTTGCTTGCTTGCTTGTTTGTTTGCTTGCCTTTTTTGTTTGTTTGTTTGCTTGCTTGTTTGTTTGTTTGTTTGCTTGTTTGTTTGCTTGCTTGTCTGCTTGTTTGTTTGTTTGCTTGTTTTTTGTTTGTTTGTTTGCTGCTTGTTTGTTTGCTTGTTTGTTTGTCTGTCTGTTTGCTTTTTTGTTTGTTTGTTTGCTTGCTTGTTTGTTTGCTAGTTTGCTTGCTTGTCTGTTTGCTTGATTGTTTGTTTGTTTGTTTGTTTGCTTGTTTGCCTGTTTGTTTGTTTGTTTGTTTGCTTTTTTGTTTGTTTGTTTGTTTCTTTGTTCGTCTATTTGTTTGCTTGTTTGTTTGCTTGTTTGTTTGTTTGTTTGTTTGTTTGTTTGTTTGCTGCTTGTTTGTTTGTTTGTTTGTTTGTTTGTTTGTTTGTTTGTTTGTTTGTCTGTCTCTTTGCTTGTTTGTTTGTTTGTTTGCTTGTTTGTTAGTTTGTTTGTCTGTATGTTTGCTTGTTTGTTTGTTTGTTTGTTTGTTTGCCTGTTTGTTTGTTTGATTGTTTGTTTGTTTGTTTGTTTTCTTATTTGTTTGTTTGTTTGGTTGTTTGCTTGCTTGCTTGCTTGCTTGTTTGTTTGCTTGCCTTTTTTGTTTGTTTGTTTGCTTGCTTGTTTGTTTGTTTGTTTGCTTGTTTGTTTGCTTGCTTGTCTGTTTGTTTGTTTGTTTGTTTGTTTGTTTGCTTGCTTGTTTGTTTGTTTGTTTGTGTATTTGGTTGATTGATTGGTTGGTTGGTTGGTTTAAAGGTGAACCGGCTGGACAATCAGCAATTGGGGGTTGGGGGGTCGGCGAATTCTGAGAATCCGCTCCCTCAGAGACATGTAACTCTGACAAACATGAATCGGTTCTACACACGAATTAAGAGATTGAGCATGGTGGCCATGAGAGATATATTCTTTAACAGAGATGCTGCTAGCATACGATTTCTTGCGCAAACGAGACAAGTTGATACCGGGTTGCAAGCTGGACGCATTTTTTGACAATCTCCCTGCAGGAGAAGGAGGAAAAAGATCGCGGTGATAGAGGCTGGTGCCAGTGACCCCTGGCCGAGTGCCGGCAAGACAAAGGCTTTCACACGAAAGGCAAGGGCTTTGTCTTCTGTTCTGTCGCAGCAGGAGCGCCGAGTCGAACGACACAAACCGGCCTTAGCAGAGCAGCTGTCTTTGTACAGGCAAGAGCAATTGTCACTTGATTCTTTTTTCAGCAAGCAGAAGGCCAGGGCAAGGACATTTCGTGTTTGAGCAATCAAGCTGCATGTGAGCCAAGTTTCTTTCATACCTTGCTTGACTGCAAGCCGGATCAGCTCTGCTTTCCGAGCCACACGCCCAATGCCACGTAACACAGCCTGGATCCTTGATACCTCGAAGCAGCGCGCGAGTCTGAAGCGCCATGATACCAGGCAGAGAGCGCAGCCGCGATGCAAGCTTGGACAAGGCGACTTGACCAATGCTTGATGCATTTGTCCATGCTGCTTTTGAGTTCCACTGGCCCAAATGCGAGTTTTTTTCTCGAATTTGCTTTCAATCAATCTCTAGCATAGTAAGCGGATGGACTGTGAGATGGTCATAGGAGCTGCAGACCATGAGTTTGTTGAAAGTGGGACTCTTCCTGGACTTTGGAGACCTAAAGCGCCAGTTGGTTCCAGACTCCGGAAGTCAAACATCTGGCGATGCCCAGGAAAAGAGATTCAGAGACGATAGAGACGGCCGCTACCGAGATGACCGCGACCATGGCGGGAGACCTGGCGGGCATCACATACACAATTGGTAAGGTCAGAGACTTTGGTGCAGGGGGATTTCCCAGGGTTTTTCTGGGTTTCCCATTTGTTTCTCCTTAAGTTCCTATTGGTTTCCCTTGAGGTTCCCATTGGCTTCCCTTGATTTCCCCGTCTCAAACAATGGTTCTCATTATTCGACCAGGGTGAAGAGGAAGGGCGGCATAGATCGATATCCCAGGCCCACCGCTGTCCTGTGCGGCATGAGGAAACTCGGCTTTTGATGCAAAACAAGATTTGAGCTTGGTCAGAACCGATGCTTTTGCGGCGAACAAGGCGGGGTCTGGAATAAGAATCACACCCTCAATCGCCAATAAATCAGAATTGGAACACATGGCAGTGGCTCAAAAAACCGGTACCAAAATGGAACCCTGGTAAGTGGAAACATGGACTAAACCCTCCTGTTTAATTTTGAGCCACACCCACATGGTAGGAAGATTGATCTTGCCAACCCGAAGTCCCTCATTGATTTTGCTCTCTGAGTTCGAAGCCATGGATCTTGCCAGCGGATCAGGTCGCGAGCGCCGGGATGCCCGCGACCCCCGGGATGCCCGGGACGCCCGCGACCGGGACGGCCGGGACGGCCGGGATGGCCGGGATGGCCGGGATGGCCGGGATCGGGATGGCCGGGCCCTCGGGCGTTTTTTTTTATTTCTTTTTTTGTCGGGGGAGGCGGGGGAAGCGATTTGGTTCTGGCAGTCTCCTTGGGTCTTGGGTTGCATGATTCTGAAAGACGGACAAGCGGATGACCTGTTGCTTTTGAAGTTTCGCCTCGTGCAATGTTGTGACGAGCATAATTTTCGTAAGGTCGTGACGGCCGTCGCGACGATCGAAGGGATGATCGTGGTCTCCCCAGTGTACTGACTGCAGGGTGAACAGGGTGATGCCTAGCCGGTGGGGAGATTTCCGGCGCAGCCGCGACAAGGTGGCGCATTCAAAGAAGGTTGCAGCACGTTTAGGGTGGCAAACATGATCTGGAGAGAGTGCAAGCATGGCGGCATGGCACATGTACTGCATGTCTGTCAACCGCCAGTGTGTACTTTTGTGTAGGTTCAACATCCATTGGTCTGTTAGCAGATGCGGTGAGGTCGGCATGATGACCGACGCGACCGCGGAGGTGGAGGCGGAGGCGCCAGCAAGCCAAGGGGCTGATTGTTGCCTGGACCAGAGGAAGTCAACAAGGGTGCGTGTTTTGTTTGAAGGCACCCTTTTTCGGTTGGTGAAATGGAAGGAAAACGACCCACCAGTTTGGGGTGCCTCTATTTCGATGCGCACACACACACACACACGCGCACACATTTCCACACCGACATGAAGCCAATCAGAGGCGGTCGGCCCGGTGACCGGCCTGGCGACCGGCGAGAGCCCAGGCGTGCAGGAGGAGGACGGGGTGAGGCTAAACGGGTTGCTTTTTCGTTTTCCCTTAAGGCACCCCGACAAATGGTACCCGGCTCAGATACCCTCAAGACAAATGTTATGTGGTATTCAAAAGGAGGTTTGGGTGGGGGAGTTGCCACATTCGGGGGGTGAGAGATCCGAGGAGGAGGACATCATGATCGGCCTCGGCACGGGCCTTCAGGGACACGGACAGGCTACTGCCAGGTCAGTTGCTTTGACAAATTGGGGCTTGGCCCCACGCCTCTTGGCATCGGCTTTGCATGGATAAGTGTCTTGGGATGGGTTTCGGACATGTTTCTTTTTTTCTCCTCCGACGGCCTCAGGCAGGATCGGCGCGACGATGGCGGCTACCGAGGCTTCCAAAGGGGCGGTGGCTGGGTGCAATGCGACCAAAATGTTGGGGGTGGACGGCTCGTCCTTGCTTCTTGCTGGGGGGGGGGGCAGGACTGGTGTTGGACCCTGAACGGGGTTCTCCTCTTTGCTCTCGGAAGTGGACCTTTTCTAGTGAAAGACAAGGGCTATTTGGCTCGACACCTGCAGTTCGGCCAAAAGTATGTCTGGAATAACACATGCTTGCCAGCAACCTTGCATGCGTTCATATGCCGCGTTGACAGGGATTTCCATTTGGCTTTGGTCACTGAGACTGTGTGTTTCTGTGCTCGAAGCTCTGCCTGACTTGGTTTGGGAACTCTCAAAGACACTGTCCGCCGCAGATCGCCGTGACGGGAAGGGTGGCAAAGGCGGCGGCCGAGGCGACGAGATCTTGAGTGAACAAACGTTTGGTGGCAATGGGCATGTGTCAAAATAGGCGGAGCCCCCAAAATTGCGATTTTCCTTTTAGCTTGCCTTTCAACTGAGTTCGGTGCATTTGTGGGCGAATTTGTAGCGTTGAGTACTTTCATCTCAAAACGCCCACGCACACGGCAACGAAAGAAAGCACATATTCTAGGGCCCAGTTTGACAACAGCAACCCAACATTTTTTCTTGTACTTCGTGTGCGTTTTGCTCCACATGCGTCATTGACTGTTTTTGCAGGGGAGCGGCCTGCCATGGGGCCGGTGTTGTTGAAATCAGCTTTTTTTGTTATTTTGGATGCACCTTTACTCGCACATGCGGTCTTCGGAGTATTTTGGAGAAGGCCACCCACTGCAAGCATCTTTCCTATCCCCCACTTTCTGGCAATCAGTATTCTGCAAGGATTCCCTTGGTATGCCCTTAGTATCCTCTAAAAATCCCTTAGAATTCCCTCCGTATTCGCCTAATTAGTAATCTCCTAGTGATTATGCCCCTCATGCCTTTGGTATTTTCTTAGTATGCCCCTACCAGGAGGATAATATGGGAATAACAAGGGGAATGCTCGGGGTATATTAAGGGAGTACTAGGGAAGCACAAAGCGCGAATACTGAGAAAACAGTAGGGGAGTAGTGAAGGAATACTGGGGAATAGTTACTAGGGGAACACTGAGGAGATACTAGAGGGTATGCGAAGAGAATACTAGAGGAGTTGTCTGAGAATACTGAGGGATGGTAGGGGACTACAGGGAGAATACAGATCACTAGGAGCATGCTAGGGAGCTACCAAGGAAATTCTTAGGGAACATTGAGGGAACAATTGCCTAAGCATCTTCTCTGTATTCTCCTAGTAATCCCCAAAATCCTTTGCATTTTCTTGGTATACTACGGTATACCCCCAATAGTCTCTCAGTGTTCAAGTGTTCCCCTAACATTCCCTCAATATTCCCCCTAGCAGCTTCTTAGTAATTCCCTAGCAGTCCCCTGTATTCCCATCTAGTATTCTGTTGGTGTACCCTCCAGTATTTCCTCAGTGTTCCCTAGATTCCCTTAACTCTTCGTCTTCAGTATTCCCCTAGCATTTTCATAGTATTCCCTTAATATTCCCCTAGCATTCCCCTTAGTATTCCTCGAATAGTCCCCTATTCCTTTAGCATTCTCTTACCCCTAGAGTTGTATTTCCCTAGTCTTCCCCTAATAATCCTCTATTCCTTTAGCATTCTCTTCCCCATAGAGTTGTGTTCTGCTAGTATTCCCCTAATATTGTTTAGTGTTACCTAGTATTTTCTTGGTGTACCCCTAGTACTCTCCAAGTATTCCACTAGTCTGCATTTGCGCTCCAGTTTCTGAGTAGCAAAAGAACTAGGAAAACATCGAGGGGATAATAGGGAATATCAGGGGAACACAAGAGGACACACTAGGATAAGACTAGGGGAATACTGGGAAAATACTATTGATAAACCAAGAACATACAAAGAAATTCTAATGCTGGTAGGAGAATACTGGGGGTATACCAAGAGCATACCAACGAATACTAGGGCAATATTAGGGGAATACAAGGAGAATACAACTACTAGGGGTAAGAGCATGCTAAAGGAACTGGGGAATACTCAGGGGAATACTCAGGGGAACACTAGGGACATATTAAGGGAATACTAGGAACGTGTTGTGAATATTAGGAACATACTAGGGGAATACTGAGGGAGATACTTGGGGAATATTAAAGGAACACTGGGGAGTGCTGAGAGAACCCTAGGGGCAAGAGAATACAAGGAATATTGAGGAGCTCTCAGGGAATAGCAAGGGAATACTATATCATGGAATACTGAGAGCATACTGAGAGAACACGAAAGGAATACTCGGAAAACACTGAGGGGACACCGGGAAGTGCAAAAACCTCAGGAACCCCAAAAAACACACGCACAAACACACGCCCACACGCACACAAACACTCAGGCCCAAACACACGCCCACACGCACACAAACACTCTCGCACACAATTACACACAAACATACACACACACACAGACACACAAACACACAGACACACAGGCAGCCAGACACACAGACACACGGACACACGCCCACACAGAAATACACCCACACACACACACACCCACACACGCACATACCCACACATACACACACAGATACACACACATACACACATACACACGTAAGAACATACACACAAACATACTCACATACACACATACACACATACATACACACCCACACACATGCACACATACACACAAATACACATATATACACACACATACGCAGACACATACACATACACACACACACACACGAACACATGCGCGCAAACACCGCACACACACACAACACACACACACACAGCTACAAAACACACGCACACAAACACACGCACACACACACAAACACACGCACAATCACACGCACAAACACACGCGCACAAACACACACACACACACACACACACACACACACACACACACACACACACACACACACACACACACACACACACACACACACACACACACACACACACACACACACACACACACACACACACACACACACACACACACACACACACACACACACACACACACACACACACACACACACACACACACACACACACACACACACACACACACACACACACACACACACACACACACACACACACACACACACACACACACACACACACACACACACACACACCACACACACACACACACACACACACACACGCACACGCACACGCACACGCACACGCACACGCACACGCACACGCACACACACACACACACGCACACACACACCCACACCCACACCCACACCCACCACCCACACCCACACCCACACCCACACCCACACCCACACCCACACCC
>CAUJNA010000681.1:60915-83415 GCA_963377175.1 Effrenium voratum | reverse complement strand
ATTCGGCTTTCGTTGAGTTTCCCTTTGAAAATGGCCAGAAACTGGCCCAACCTTCTTTTGTAATTAAGAACCCAATCTCAGCTGTTGCAAGGCCGCAGCCGGAGCCGCCGGTGAGTTGCCGGCCTGGACGGCCCGGAGGAAAAATGAGCGCGAGGCTCCTTTGCAGTGGAAGGAGATGCCCGGCAGATGGGTGCGGGTCAAAAATGGGTATCCAAAAAAGACCCGGGGTAAATGGAAATAAAGACTGCCCCCTGGTGGATTAATTTTGATCCGTACCCAGATGGTTGGATGGTTGTTCCCAAAACCAGCCCCAAAATTGGAGATGCCCTTCAGATAGTTGGTTTCCCCTGGCAAATGCAAGACCGTTCCCTCAAGTACTGTTGACACAGCCACCTACGCAGAGGATTTCTTTCCAGCATGCTCTTGCTGATCTCTGGTGCTTCACGTTTGATGCCTGCAAGGCTTTCTATCTTGCCTTTCCATTTTTGCGAGATTGCACTTGGAAGGGTTTGCCGGCCAAGCCATTTGTCGATGTTTTGGCTGATGCATTGTTGGAGTATTCAGCAATTTGCTGCGTGGAATGGCCATGTAGTGCCGCCGGAGACTTGGCATTGCATGGTGCATCTCTAGCAAGATGTCAACAGTCGACCACACCGCACCGTTTTTTTGTTCAGGCTTCCGAGGAGAGCAGGCACCGTTCCCTTGGCTTAACAGAACAGCAGCCTATATTTGTTACTTAAATGAGGCATACAAAACAGCTACATGCACGAGTGTTTCAATGATGGAGACGAGCATTTGACACCTGAACGGCTGGTTGTGAACATGCAGGCTGTCAACAGGGCCATAAGTTGTTTGTGCTGCTTGTAAACAGGCAGTAGCTAGCTATTTGATGCTCAAAGATAGTCAGAACGGCATGACTTAACAGATGCCGAGCAGCCGAAATGCGAGCAACTCGCGCAAGCGATTTGCAGGCAAGCGTGTGATGTTGAGCCAGCCAGCTGAGCGGACCGTTCTTTCAATTACAACACTGAACTGTCCTCATCCGCATCTTTTCACTGGACTCTTGCTGCAAGTTCCTTTGCCTCGAAGCCCCACGCGTGTCCCGCGTCGCCCCCAAGGGGGCGACGAGTTCTCTGGCATGCCCCGCTGCCCCGCCTGCGCGGATGAATGACTTGCCACGAGGCATGGGTTTGGCTCCTCGGACCAAGTTGGTCTTCCCGCTTGCAACCCTCTGAGATACGGGTTTCTCACCTGGCTGGGTCAAACATGTGTACCCAACATGGAACCTGGCAAGTGGAAACAAAACCTGCGGTCCCCTGGTGGTTTAATTGTAAGCAATGCCAGAGGCTTGGCCTGGGCACATTGACTGTATCCCCTGCAAACTGCTTTTGCTGACACAGATGCACATTCCACCAATCTTTTGTGGCCGGCCACTGGACTGAAGTATGTCAAACTCCTTGAACCACTTCACAATTCCTGCAGCAATCACGACGCCATGTCCGATCCCTTCATTGCGCCTGGGAGGGTTGCGTTCAATTTTCACAAAAGTCCGAGTTTTGGCAAATCTCTCTCAGTCACAGCGCTGGTTAGGGGATTACTGATTACGTTTTTGCCCCCGGTATCTACTCTCCACTTTGCCCATGGCAACGAGGATCCCATCTTGGTGCGGCAGCCAGATGGCAGCCTCGCTGAGGCCTGACTGATCTTCGGATCCCCTGAATTGCTCCTGACCCCCTAGTGTGGAGGGACGAAATCCTGCATCACTTTGAAACCAGGGGAAACCAGCGTAATTATGTTGGTATTTACAGCGGAATCATCATTCCAAACTTTCTTAGGCGCAGGATTTCATCCACCCACAGCACGGGCGTATCTCAGATGTTGCATGTGGGGAACAGTTGGTGATCCCGCAAAAAACAAAAGACGGCTGACATGTAGGAGATTCATCAACGTCACTGTAGACTCCCTTGCAAATATTTAGGAGAGCACAGTACAATCTCAGTTTTGGGAAGAGACCTGTGAGAAGGGCTTTTCACGGGGAAACTTCAGACACCATGAGGGTGGAGAAAAGATCTTGGACCCTTTTCCCAACCAGAAAGAGCTCCTTATGTTTAGAAGCCGTGATTGGTATGGATTTCCATCATCCCGGTCGTTGCTCGGGGAAGCCGCCTCACCTGGAAAGCCACCAGTGGGTCATTCAACCTGCAATGCCAACCGAACAAGTGTCAAAGAAGATAAGCTCCTGCCACAGGAGTGGTGAAAGCGAGCCTTGTGCCGATGTGCACCCAGCAAAGCTATGCATATCTCACGCCAAGCTTGTGCTTGTCGCTGTGGGAATCAAGGGGCAGGAAAGCCCGAAAAGGCAAGAGGGTTAGCCCGGTCCGGCAATTCTACTGCAACTGAGTGCCCGACACAGCTGAAGCTTGACCCCGAACCCTTTGTTAACACAAGACCAGGCTTGGTCTTGTTAGCACTGGCCATGCCAGAGAATCCACAGAACCAAAGAACCGCACTGCCGGCACTGCCCATGCCACGCAAGATTGGACACCCGAGCCGCATGTTTTTTTTGAAAAAAAACTCAACGACTCCCGGAGCCGTGGCCGAACCCGGCCGCGTCTCGAGGGCCGGCCCGCGGGCCTGGCGGACTCGCCGGTGCTGGCGACCCCGCCCACGCCGCCCCGGGGCTTCTTGGCCGCTGAGCTGGCGGAGCAGGCGGCCACTGAAGCGAGAAGCGAGCGCCCGGGCGAGGGAGGCGACTTGGGAGTTTCTTACACCATGTTTGGTTTTGGTATGGTTTTGCAGGGAAACCGAAAGTGAACCAACCAGGAGGGGGTCCGTAATTTTGAGAGCCTGTTTGTGCTTTTTGCAGGGCCTCTTCAAATCGGGTATGTTGGTTGTTTGGGTTTGGGAAGGGCATTGACCCTGCAATGTTGTCCCTGTTGGAAGTGTGTTTCGACCATTTTGAGACATGCCAAGTTAGGTGCTTCATTTTGTCCCATATCAATTTGGCGGCACTGCGAGGACCTGCCAGGAACGCGGGCCTTAGCAGCTGCTTGAGCATATTGGGCTGTGTCTTTCTTGAGGGTACCATTTTTTGGGCTTAGTTAAAAGGAGACCAAAGGGACAGTACTAGACAGTACCCATTTTTTGTGCACCCTATCGTGACTGATGTCTACGCATGATATGCATATTGTCAAAGCAATCAACTGAGCAAGGATGGGCCACAAGAGTTGGTCCTTTGGGATGAATAGAAGATGGTGTGCAAAAAGTTGTCCGGGTATGAACAAGAAAAACACATTTTACAGATCCTGGCTTAAGAATATGGCCATTCCACAAGGAACAAGTGATTCAGGCACGTAGGGCTGATGCTGGGGACTGGACCTTCGCAGCGCCACGGGTTGCAATGGGACTGGAACTCCGGGGGACTGGATGCTGCCCATGGTAAAGCACCCGCTGTGGGGCTCCAACGTGTCAAAAGCTCAGGTCGCAAAGCTTGCCCCTTTGGATTTTGCTCCCTGGCGCTGGTTGCACCAGGATCCTTGCGACTGCGTGTTTGGCATGTGTGAAGGCCAGGAGCTTTTTTGGCCTCGATATTGGACGGTGTCGATCTAGACGTTTCAACCCCATGGACCACTTTCGGCTCGCAGGCGATGCAGGGCTCCAGAAGAGTCCTGATTTGCATCCTGCGGGTGTCTCAGACCTTCGCACCTCGAGGGGCGAGCCTGGCCGTGACATGCATATCAAACGGCGAAGCAATCTTTGCTTGCTTTTCGAGGCGAAGCAATAGATGTTTGGTGATGCCTTGTCAAATGTCGGGCCTTCTCGTGGCTTCGATTGTCTTTTTTTTTTGGCCCTTCCGAAGGCTTTCGAGTTTCTTCGTGGAGATTGCGCTGGCGGGTGAGTGGCGAGACTCAGAGGGTTCTTTTGGGAGCAAGAAACATGCGCGCTGCCCGGAACCGTCCACGTGCTTGACAGGTTTTTATTTTCTCTCTCACGAAAGCTGCAGGGTGAGATGTATTTTTGATGGTGCCTTGTGTCTGAAGCACTTGGTGCAGCGCAGGAGCGAAGATGCAAGCCACCGCTTGCATGCCATGGCTGGTTTTCAGTGTTGACATGACCAGTGTTTGTATATATATATATGCATAGATGTGTTTGTGTGTCTATGTCTGTGTCTCTGTCTGTGTCTGTGTCTGCGTTTGTGTCTGTGTCTGTGTCTGTGTCTGTGTCTTTTTCCGTGTCTGTGTCTATATCTATGTCTATGTCTGTGTTGGTGTTGGTGTTTGTGTTTGTGTATATATATATATATATATGTGCGTGTCGTGCGTTCGCCTGTCATGAGCCAGCCCATGGCGTTTTTCGCCAGAGCAGAGGCTGTCATTGCCCGAGCCAAGTCTTAATCGACGGCTGAACTAGACATTGTTTCTGTGCAGAACAACTCCCAAGAGCTTGCTTAGCTCGGGGGATTGTAGAGAGAATGCTGACCAGAGAAGGCCTAATCTTGAGTTCTCCTTAGCAAAGTGGTAGGGTTGGCCCTGGTAGTCTGTTCTCTGATCCAGGTGAAGTGCCTTGGTCTTGCTTCCTTGATGAGCTCCACAAGCGTTTGGTGCTTTATTGATGGGCCTCCATGTCCACGAGCGTTTGTTGGGGCTTGTTGATCTAGTACTTTACCAACGATTTCCAACGAACATCTGGAACACATCCATCGTCAGGTTAACAACAGAAGACCAACTAGAAAGCAGAACAACTGCAAAGAACATCCGTATCCAAATCCATATCGAACAACTGCAAAGCCTCGGCGAGTCGTTTGGGTGCCTCTGCGCCCGAGGCGCCCCAGCGTGCCGCCGACCAAGTGGCATGCACGAAGGGCGATGCTGGCTTTGCAGCTGAATATTGCCTACGGAGCCTGGGCACTCGAACAGACATGTGGCCACGACATCTTGGAATGTTGGAACCACCTGAAAAGTGGTTGGTGGATATGAACCCCAACCAAATCCAGATTTCTCTGGCTTTCGGTTGGATCTTTCCTATGGTAGTTGCATTCCACTTGGGATCATCCAACATGCGACTCGGTGCGCTGGCCTGCCCAGGAGCGCTGTACTATGCGCTGGGCCTTCAGGACATCCGGTTTGGCTTCGACCCTTGGGCCCTTGGAGAGCGTCGAAATAGTGTATAATTTGTGGCTATGCCGCGTCTTGTGCTACCTCTCGAGCAGGAAAGCCCTCCAGAAGAGTTTTTTTGCATGATGCTTTTTGGCCCCGCAAAGGCCTCAGCAGTGAAAAGAAACTTCGGCTTGCGAAGCAGTACATCATCGCAGAATCAAGAGAAAAGGCATACACTTTACGCGTTGATGGCTCGTTTTGCTGCCTGGAGCCCTTGCTGCTTGCAAACAACTGCACGCAGGCCATTTACTACAGCCGGTCCGGGCTCCTTTTTCGCGTCGACGGCGCTGCACTCAGACTCTGCGAACCTAAAACCGCAGGCCGGAGCTTGACATGGGCGACCCCTAAAACGGATAAAACGGATGGTTTTGGTGGAGTTGTTCATTGTGCAATAGTCGTCATTGTATTTCACGGATAGAGAGTCAGGTGAGCTTAGTAGGCAGTCCTTTTGTTTTCGTTTGTCCCTTTGGTCTTTGGAGCAAACTGGAGAGCCCGTATGCCTGAGGCCAAGGCATTCGGGAGGCCACGCACTTCCAGCAGCGGCCCGGTTTGAGAAACGCGGCGGGCCTTCGAGGGTTGGTAGAGATTGTCACCCTTCAATAGAGGCTTCGCCATGCCGGCTGATGTTTTTTTTTTGTTGGTCTGGTTTCTGGTTGGTTCGTTTGTTCGTCCGTTGGTTGTTTGGTTGATTGGCAAAGGAGGGCGGGTCCTCGTTTGGTTGGGGGTGCACGAAGGGCAAAAGGGCTGATATTCAGGCTGTTGTTGGGTAGGTGTAGGGTTGAAGTTGACTCTGGGTGGGTTTGGGTTGGCTTGGAGCTGATTTGTTCCAGGTCTGCAGCTGGTGAAGCAGTGGCTTTAGGGCTGCTTTGGGATTGGTTTTTGAGCGTTGCCCCAACCACCAACCTAGTAAGATTACTGAAACCTCGACCCAATCATACCTGTGGCCCAATCATACCCAAGCCCTGTCAGGATGTTCGGCACTTTGTTCGAAAGAAGAGAGGCAAGGTTTGCAGGCAGCGCATCATGCTGGAAGGAGCAACCCCACCTCCTGTTTGGATTTCGCCAGGAAGCCGACAGCCAATTGGAGTGCGGCGAGCGCTACGATCCATGCGAACAAATAGCTGGAATTCAACAAAGTCAGTTTACCGCTCATTTACTTTGAAAGTCAATCTCAAGCACTATCATTTGCTAGCTTAAGTCTTTCCTCCGGCTCAGACCGCCAACGTTACAGACCTGCTTTTCTTATACGTGTCTTCGCACAGTGCATGCGCGCAGATTTGCGAAGGGACCTCTATGCCTTGCGCCTTTCCTCTTCCTCCTCCAGTGGATCTCCTTTGCCCTTCTTTGTGTGAAAAGACCTTCAACCCTCAGGCGGGGCCCTTGTGTTCGAGTTTTTTGGATATTGAGTAACTTTTCAAACGACAATCATCCTCATTTGGGAGTAGAATCTGTGTTTTCTAGGATGATCACACATCCTTTCGCATGTTTCATCATCATGATCATTCGAACCTGTTTCCGGGGAAACCGCCTCGCCTCATCATGATCATCACCCAGCATCAAAATTCAGCATGTGCGTGTCTTGACATATCACAGACCAACTGATTATTTTGCTTTTTTATGTTCAACGGGGTGGGTCTGTTAGCCAGCCTTTTTCCTGCCCACACTCGATCCGCGGACCGAGTCGGTGTTACTTGTCGAAACGGCGTGTTGCCTGTGCGAACCGCAAATGGCTCGACTGTACTGGGAACCCTGGAATAAACCAGTTGATCGGGAATGGGGTTGTTTCATTTCAGAGGGAACCCTTGCCTTTTTGTGGAGCCCTGATGAACCACCAGGTTGAATCCGGGCATTTGTTCGCCCTGTAACATGTTCAAGCCACTGCTTGCACCCTCCCCCCCAACCCCTAGGCTTGGACTCGAACTCGAACTGCTCCAACGGGGCACACAGACTGTCCATTTGGTTTCTGCACATTCTGGAACCCAATGCCGTTGTCCTTTTTTGTAGGTTAGTTTGCTTAGAAATAGGTGGGTTCCACTGCTCAAACTTGTTTTGCATCTTTTTCCCCATTCACCAGAAAGTAATAAAACAAATCAAAAAAACAGAACATAAGAAACCAAAAAAAATATCCATGTTTCCAGTTTCGGTCGCCTATGCTCCAGTCGCTGTCCAGTTGCTTTCCCACCGAAGGCTGGAGCGGCTGCTGCGGCGCTTGGCCTACGCGGCGCTTCTCGGGGCGGCGCTGCAGCCGCTGCTGGCGCTGCTGGCGGGCCACTCCGGGGCCACTCGGGGAGAGCGGGGGAGGGGGGAGACGTGGGCGAAGGCGTCTACGTGGATTTTCTTATGTCGGGTATAAATGTAGATGCATGTATACATGTATATATATATATATATGTATATACATGTATACATGCATATACATTTATTATATATATACAGATATAGTACAGTTAGGGAGTGTACACACCCTAGACTGTACCATACCGTACCATACCAGACAAGACCAGACCATACCGTAATAAGCACAGAAGGCGGGTGGACTCAGCTGTATCCTTTGGCCCATCCAGAACACATGTAGTCCACACCAGATGCCCGAGGCAGCCATGGGGCTTGGGACCCACAAACCGTCGGTGGGTCTTTGTTTCACGTTTCAGCACTGACCTTTCAACCAAGGGGTCTCTAGTTTGCCCGCATGAAGCGGCTTTTCCCGTCGCTGTGCGGAGCCCCATCACCAAAGACTCGTGCATTTTTCCCAACGCAAAAGCGCGCGCAATTTTGTCGACACAAGCCAACATTTTTGCCACACGTCTTTCTCTTGAATGTGTGAGAGAGTGAGACAGAGAGTAATTGACCACATGTCCCATGTGTCGAGATTGTTATTGCTCGCCTTGGCAAGAGGAGCCAAACATTTGCCTAGCTGTTTTAGATGGTTCTACTACCGTACATGGACAACATAGTGAATCCCTTCACTATGAGTCAACCCCACGCCCGCCATGCTCAATGTTGTTCTTTATTTTTAAGGGACCAAGCACCAGTGAGCAAAGCATTTCAAAAGTCAATCGCACAAAGTAAGCGATGACATTTCAATATTGAGATTTGGGGCGCGGGGTGCACACATGATTCCTTCAACGAAGTCTCGTTTTTTGGGTGGGTGGGTGGGTGGGTGGGTGGGTGGGTAGGTTGGTAGGTGGGGTATGGCAAGGACTACATCCTGATACATAAACCTTGACAACTTTGGAGCCAAAAGTCGTGGTTTTCATGGGTCTGTCTTTTTTTGAGGGTACCACATTGCATCGAGCCCTGAGGTGTCACTGGCCTTTCTCCGGGTGGCCGCGTATTCCCAGGCCCTTTGAGCGGAGGGTCTTTTCGGGGTCTGTTAGTTAGGGGTCTGTTAGTTAGAGGTTTGTCAGTTGGTTAGGGGTCTGTTAGTTAGGGGTTTGTCAGTTAGTTAGGGGTCTGTTAGCTCGGGGTTTGTCAGCTAGTTAGGGGTCTGTTAGTTAGGGGTTTGTCAGTTAGTTAGGGGTCTGTTAGTTAGGGGTTTGTCAGTTCGTTAGGGGTCTGTTAGTTAGGGGTTTGTCAGCTGGTTAGGGGTTTGTCAGTTAGTTAGGGGTCTGTTAGTTCGGGGTTTGTCAGTTAGTTAGGGGTCTGTTAGTTAGGGGTTTGTCAGTTAGTTAGGGGTCTGTTAGTTAGGGGTTTGTCAGTTAGTTAGGGGTCTGTTAGTTAGGGGTTTGTCAGTTAGCTAGGGGTCTGTTAGTTAGGGGTTTGTCAGTTAGTTAGGGGTCTGTTAGTTCGGGGTTTGTCAGTTCGTTAGGGGTCTGTTAGTTAGGGGTTTGTCAGTTAGTTAGGGGTGTGTTAGTTAGGGGTTTGTCACTTAGTTAGGGGTCTGTTAGTTAGGGGTTTGTCAGTTGGCTAGGGGACTGTTAGTTAGGGGTTTGTCAGTTAGTTAGGGGTCTGTTAGTTAGGGGTTTGTCAGTTAGTTAGGGGTCTGTTAGTTAGGGGTTTGTCAGTTAGTTAGGGGTTTGTCAGTTAGTTAGGGGTCTGTTAGTTAGGGGTTTGTCAGTTAGTTAGGGGTCTGTTAGTTTGGGGGTTTGTCAGTTAGTTAGGGGTCTGTTAGTTAGGGGTTTGTCAGTTAGTTAGGGGTCTGTTAGTTAGGGGTTTGTCAGTTCGTTAGGGGTCGGTTAGTTCGGGGTTTGGCAGTTCGTTAGGGGTCTGTTAGTTAGGGGTTTGTCAGTTAGTTAGGGGTCTGTTAGTTAGGGGTTTGTCAGTTCGTTAGGGGTCTGTTAGTTAGGGGTTTGTCAGTTAGCTAGGGGTCTGTTAGTTCGGGGTTTGTCAGTTCGTTAGGGGTCTGTTAGTTAGGGGTTTGTCAGTTAGTTAGGGGTCTGTTAGTTAGGGGTTTGTCAGTTCGTTAGGGGTCTGTTAGTTAGGGGTTTGTCAGTTAGTTAGGGGTCTGTTAGTTAGGGGTCTGTTAGTTAGGGGTTTGTCAGTTGGTTAGGGGTCTGTTAGTTAGGGGTTTGTCAGTTAGTTAGGGGTCTGTTAGTTCGGGGTTTGTCAGTTAGTTAGGGGTCTGTTGGTTAGGGGTTTGTCAGTTAGTTAGGGGTCTGTTAGTTCGGGGTTTGTCAGTTAGCTAGGGGTCTGTTAGTTCGGGGTTTGTCAGTTAGTTAGGGGTCTGTTAGTTAGGGGTTTGTCAGTTAGTGCGGGGTCTGTTGGTTCGGGGTTTGTCAGTTAGTTAGGGGTCTGTTAGTTAGGGGTTTGTCAGTTAGTTAGGGGTCTGTTAGTTAGGGGTTTGTCAGTTAGTTAGGGGTCTGTTAGTTAGGGGTTTGTCAGTTCGTTAGGGGTCTGTTAGTTAGGGGTTTGTCAGTTAGTTAGGGGTCTGTTAGTTAGGGGTTTGTCAGTGTTAGTCTGTTAGGGGTTTGTCAGTTAGTTAGGGGTCTGTTAGTTAGGGGTTTGTCAGTTAGTAGGGGTCTGTTAGTTAGGGGTTTGTCAGTTAGTTAGGGGTCTGTTAGTTCGGGGTTTGTCAGTTAGTTAGGGGTCTGTTAGTTAGGGGTTTGTCAGATAGCTAGGGGTCTGTTAGTTAGGGGTTTGTCAGTTAGTTAGGGGTCTGTTAGTTCGGGGTTTGTCAGTTAGTTAGGGGTCTGTTAGTTAGGGGTTTGTCAGATAGCTAGGGGTCTGTTAGTTAGGGGTTTGTCAGTTAGTTAGGGGTCTGTTAGTTCGGGGTTTGTCAGTTAGTTAGGGGTCTGTTAGTTAGGGGTTTGTCAGATAGCTAGGGGTCTGTTAGTTGGGGGTTTGTCAGTTAGCTAGGGGTCTGTTAGTTAGGGGTTTGTCAGTTAGCTAGGGGTCTGTTAGTTAGGGGTTTGTCAGTTAGCTAGGGGTCTGTTAGTTAGGGGTTTGTCAGTTAGTTCGGGGTCTGTTAGTTAGGGGTTTGTTAGTTAGCTAGGGGTCTGTTAGTTGGGGGTTTGTCAGTTAGCTCGGGGTCTGTTAGTTAGGGGTCCTATTTTTTTGGTTTTTGAGAGACTTGGGGTCTTTATGTTTTTTCGAACAGTGGGGTTTGAGCTGTCGAGGGGGCTGCGTCTGGGGGCTTGGCTTGCGGGCTAGCTTGGGGCTGCGGCGGGGAACGTTCAGGCTGGTGCTGGTGCGGGGTTGCTTGGGCTGAACTGGCTGGGGGCCTGGAAGCGTGCACTGGCTGGCTTCTGAGCTCGCAGCCATGATAGCAGTCTACATGTCTTTTTCCAATTCCTCCAAAATGAGGCCTTGACAATTTCGGCAGATTCCACCTTGTACTTCCCTTGCAGGACATCTGTTGCTGGCAATCTTCTCCGCCAGGCCCACGACTGCTTGCTGAATGTGCGCCACGCGTGCGCGGCCTCGCGGTCACTGGTCAACGAGCTGTCCGCGGAGCGCGAAAGCTCGGGCCGGATCCGGCGCTTCAGCACTGACAGCTGGGCCTGAGGGCCGCCGAGTCCGGCCAAAGCACTGGGAATGTGCGAAGTTCCTTGACCGTTTTTATGGGGCCCGTTTTTTCATGGCCGGATGTTGGGGTTATTCAAGATGCTCAACGCGTTCAGTTACGAGGGTGGTGGTCCTAGGGTGCGGTTTTCTGCGCTCGCATAAAAGCCAGGGGTTGCAGACACTTCAATATCGCAGTGTCAAGTTGGGGAACCAGTTAGACCATCAGTGGCTGATTTGTGCCGTGATCATGAGCGCTTTCTTGAGGGGACCGATTGCTTGTCGAGCATTCATTATGTTTGCACTTGGCTGCTTGGCCGACTCGTAACTTTTCTCACCTCCCTGGGGCAGAATGCTGACCATGGCAGACCTTTGAGTGGTGTCCGACTGGCCGACGGGTTCAACCACTCCCAACGGTATGCTTTGCAAAACATACAGCGGGGTAGCATCTCTTTGGCAAGTTGGTCAAGCAGGTCGGGTGTTTGTTAAAGTAGCGAGTGGTCCTTTATCCGCGTCGAGCAATTGGCTCCGACCTGCCTTGGACACCCCTTATAAGCTTTCTTCGTTCTGAGAACATCAGATGCGTAGACAATAGGCCGAATGGCCCAAAGTTGCCACTCCGGAGAACATGTGGAAATAGGCCGAAATGTGGGACCCCCTTATGATGGGTAGGCAGCAGACCATAATGCTACCATGCATTTCAGGGGGTCTCACCCATTTCGACACAAGGCCATGTGCTGCAGACAGGCATCGAGCAGCGCTTGCTTGAAAATGGCACGGCTAACCTGAGTTGTTTTTTCTTTTGCGTGGACCTGTCCTGCTTGTTTCCTCACTCGCACTCGGAATCCCATCGAGGGCGACATGACGCACAGTAATTACCCTATGTGAGCACAGTGAGTCAGTTGACAGCAGATATGCGTTGCCGCAGCTGAACAGCAGCGCGTGAAATGAGAGGAAGCAGTTGCAGGTTGCAGGCAAAAAAAATATGGAGATGAATCTTGACAGCAGACGCCATGTACCATGCGAGATATTGTGAGCAGTCGTGAGGTATTGTGTGCCATGGGTCCGGATGGATGAGGCTCGGGATGTGGTTTGCTCCGAGAGCTCGAACTTCGAACTCGGAGAACTCCGATCAACCGCAAGCGACTGCACCAGGAGCGGGTGGGAGGGTGCAACTTTCCGTCGAGAGGTGGAGCTCTTCCCAAGAGAGGCGTCTCCGAGAGGAAGCCAGCCATGTTGGTGGTCCCGTACAAAGAAAACACACATCCACACACCGAAAGGGGTCTTGGAGATGCCTGCTGCACCTCACGGCCCGTTTTCTTTCGAGCCTTCGGAGGTTCCGCCCCAGCGCGCCATGCGCCGGCGGCTCGGGCTCCGGGGTTCTGATGCGCGCCGGCTGCTTTGCGATTGGGGCATGGCACGGAATTGTTTGCGGGCGTGGCATCTCGAAGGACAAGGAAAGCCATCGTTTTGATTCTTGCGTGTCGCGGGGTGTTTCGCTGTCATGCGCATCCCTCCCACATTATGTTGGTCGATCCATTCATGTTTGTTTTTCTGCTCATGGCTGAAGCGAGGACCTTGATTTGGTTGATTTGAACAGAACTCACACTACGGAGGGGCTGCTTGGTGCACCTCGTGTGAGCTGACGGCGTCAGCGTGCCTGTCGGCCTTTCCTTCTCCCGCGTCGTTGCCTGGGCGCGGGGGGGCGGGGGGGGCTCTGGACATTTTGCCCACAAACCTCGATTCGATGACGGGCTGAGGCTCAGCTCGGCTGCTGCTGCTGCAGCAGAAGGTGTGACTCCTGGGGGATTCGCGCGAAAATTGTTTGCCACGTTTGGGTTGAAGCAGGCACCCAGAGCTTTCCGGTACTCGGGACTCGAGGGGGTACATGTGGCAGAACGTTGTGCAGCAGCGGGAATGTAGGATGTTGGCCCGTTCCAATTGCTAGAGGTTCAAGAGCAAGCCTCATGAGCAACGGCGCCATAACCTTCGCAAGATCAAGTCCGGAAGGGTGTGGCACTCTTGGGCAACGCCTGGTCGGGGTCTCTGGCGATTTGTGCAGGGTGCTGGCCTTGCCCTGCCGGTTTTAATGGAAAGCTAAGCCTCCCCCAAATTTCGCTCCCAGTCTCAAGGCAAATGGGGGGCATCCAAGCGAACGGCAGGCCGCAGCAGCGGACTTGGAGCGCGGGGGTCTGAGTCGAGCTGGATGGCTGCGGAAAGTGTTGCGACAAACGAATCTGTAAGAGTGTCAAATGATCTGCACGTGTATACATGTACATACATACATATATATATATATATATGTATATATATATACATATATATATATACATCAATACATTCACATGCACACAGTGCATACATATGTGATACGTATACTCACGCATGAGCATAACACCTGCACATCGGCATATATATATATACATACACACACACACAGGTGTACTTGGATTCCGTGCTGCAGGGGACGACGCACAAGCACTGTTCGCCCTCTAAGCCGTCAAAAGTTGAAACATACTCGTGAGAATCTCTGAGCAGCGAGGCCAACAAAGGCCTCCAGCATCTTCTGTCCGGCATTGGTCTGTAGCATGTATTCAGCAATGTGCCCGTCCATGTAGCACCTCTTGGCAGCGTGGTCTTTGATGTTCAAGATACGGAGTTCGGAGAACACGAAAACATCCCCCCAGGATGAACTCTATGGTAGAAAAAGGGGATACAAACTAATTGCCTAAAGGTCAATGGTCTGCAACACACAGAACACCCCCCCCCCCCCAACCCCTCGCAGGCCGACCTGCTTGCCTTCCGGGAACACGAAAACATCCCCCCCCCTCAAGACATGAAAACTTGGAAGCGAGCGCGGAATCAAAGTGTGCCCATACACATATATATATAATATATATATATGTGCATCACGCGTTGCAACTCGCAACTCAGCCTATTCCCTGATATACCATATCCAGGGACAACTTCCCCATTCTTTTTCAGGGATCTTTCTGTCCAGCAAACCACCAAAATCCAGGGGAACTGCCTGATCTTTGAATGACGATGGTTCGAAAGGATGGAAAAGGAATCATCCCCTAGACATACAGATACACCCTCCAAGACAAAGATGCGCCCCACGAGGAAAATGCACCCTTTCAGGTTCCATCTTTATTTGGGAAGGCTTTTCTCCAACGGCACGTTTGTTGTCCGTCTCCAGGCCGGCTTTGGGCGGTGCAAGCGCGGCTCAGCCAGGTGCGCGGCTGGAAGGAAGGTGTTGTGAGGAAAAGTCGAGTAAGCTGCAAAGTTTGGACTCATACATGTTGGGCCCATGTTAATGCCTTTGATTGACTCAAAAGGAAATGGATACCGCCATGGGCCTCAAGTGGGTTGGGGCTTGTCTCAAAATGGGGATTTTGAAATGACATGGTTGGCCTCCATTTGATGTTACGTGAAATACCCAAAGGAAGTTGACACACCCACCTGGTTGCGACTTGAAGCAACCCGGGCTTGCGTTGACTTGATTGCCAAGCACCTACACATCGGTAATGTTTTGGACATTCTCCGAATGCAGTTCTATTTTCGACGGTTAGTCCCTTCTCGCCCTTGTGCAGACCTGTTGATTTGTGCTCTTGCGTTCTAGAAAATAACCTTGAACAGCGCCTAAAGTAAACAACCTCGCAAAAGCTGGAGTAATCTCAATACGGAACACTACAGTAGCAAGGGCGCCGACCCGTGCAACATTCACTCGCAGAGCAATAGTTAGAGTGGTGGGTTGACCGGGGTGGTGAAGGCGTGTTATCCAGCTGTGCAACAGGAGCACATCTGACGGATTCGGAGGCTTATCATGGTGTCTTGTCGTTTGTCCCTGTATTTATTCTGTGGGATTGTGTGTTTGACACTGTTGAACAAGCAGGGTGACTTTTAACAGTCTTTTGGTGCACCCTCCAAGACAAGACTTGCGGAGAACTCTGAATTGATGGTGCCAGAATTTCAGTGGACGCTTGGGCTGCTCACACTGAAGTGGGGTGATTTGGAGAAGTGGCTCGTCACACATGCCCTGTCCGGGCACATTGCCTTCCGCAGGTATCTCCTGAGGACGCAATGTCGGTGGGCGGTTCGGCGATTAGGTTGTGTTGCCCCAGCACATTTGGCCCGAACCATACTGCGGAACCTGGGGGCCCTCCAAAGTGAATGTCCACAACTGCAAGACCACACTCCCACAGAGCCCACATGGAGCTTGAAGTGTGGGCAATTGAACTGGCCCCATTATTCTACCAGTATCAAAGTCAGCCTCAAGTGGCAGGCTAAACGGGAACCCACCCCAGTTTCTGAGTTTGATCACCCCAGAAACTGTCAAGTTCATGCAAGGAGCGGCGGCGGCCGCGTCCGGGTGCTGAGGCTGGCGCCTGAGATGTGGGTCATTGGCGCCTCAGGGCACGAAGGGACTTGCCCTCGCCCGCGCGGAACTGCCAAGAAGGCCGGCCCGGAGCAGCCAAGCAAGCCAACCAGCAACCGCAGGACTGACCACTGCTTGCAAGCTTACAAGCACAAACGACTCGTGGTTGACTTAGGTCCAGGACCGACCCAGCCATGAGATGTTTTGGGGTTGGCTCTGGCAGTGCCACTTCCTGGTTTTAAATGGGACTTGCTGACCATGTCGCTAGGCCCTTCCTGATTCAATCGGCCATTTCTGGCATGCCAGTACTTATCAATGGCTAAATGTGTATGTTCGTAGACGAACCTTTGTCAAGAAATCACCACTCGTTATAGCTAACACGACCATGGGCTCGCAAGGCTCCATACAGTCAGCCCTTAAACTCAGAACTGCATGGCCATGGTTTCTGAAGAATAGCCTTGGCTCATGTTTATGCACAACAACCCAAGCAACCATTCGCCGCTGCCAAGCACCGCTCTTCCCTTGGCCACTGCTTACCACTGCTTAGCAATACTGCTTACCAGAACTACTCGTCGTTATGCTTTCCGCTTCTGACAACTGCTTACCAGCAATTGCTGCTACTTGCCAGCACTTGCCACTACTACTGCTACCAGCACTGCTCCTCCGCCTATTTCTTCTGCCACCAGTACTTGGTTACTGCTACATTTACTACTTGTACTTGTACTAGTGCTGCTGCTGCTGCTGCTGCTGCTACCGCTACTACCACTACTATTACTACTGCTACTACTACTGCTGCTGCTACTTCTACTACTACCACAACTACCACTTGTACTTCGGCTACTACTACCACAACTACTACCACCACCACTACATCTTCCGCTACCACTGCCGCTACCACTACCCACTACCGCTACCACTGCCACTACCACTACCACTACCACTACCACTACCACTACTACTACTACTACTGCGACTACTGCTACTGCTACTTCTACTGCTACTTCTACTGCTACTTCTACTGCTACTTCTACTGCTACTTCCACTGCTACTAGTGAAAATTGTTCTACTAGTGCTACTAGGACAATGAGTGCTAGTATATTTCAGGTACGACTCGTACGTCTAGTGCATCTAGTACTATTAGACTACAAGTGCTACAGCTACTGCAAGTGCTACAAGTACTACTAGTACTACCAGTACCACTAGTGGTACGAGTACCTGCTACGACTACTAGTACTAGCATTTGTGTTAAGGCTTCTTAGCAATACGAGCCACTGATTGCTACTACAAACCACTACTACATATCGCTACATGCCATTCCTTGCTACTCGCAGCTGAACCAACCAGGGGTCTGGGCAACCAGTTGAAATCGCAAAGCTGACAAGTGGCCTTGGCCAAGGCCCGGCATCGCGAGCAGGAAGCGGAGGCGAGTCTTGTTTGCTGGCTCACGGAAGGCTGCTCTGTTGTCTCAGGACTGGCGGGATTTGTCCTAAACTGTCCAAGTTGGTGCTTCGGGGGATAGCACCGGAAAACACGACAACAACAACCACCACGCGTTCATATATTTGGTGATGTGCGATTGCTTGCATGGCTCCGCTCGGACCTGTTGAAACCAGCTTCTTGACTTTCATGCACCATGCCGCCCAAGCCAGCGCGCCTAGAGCCAGGCAGAACGTGATGCGTTGCCTGAGCCTCAGTCTCCGTTTCGCAACGGCGGAGCCTCCCTGCCAGAGTTTTGAATGCGCTCATTTGGCAATGAATTTCAATAGGGAACCACCTCAAAAGTGATTGGTGGACATGAATCCCCACCGAAATGATGTCCACCAAAGGGTCCCTTATGAAAATTCATAGCCGTCTGGGAAATCGAGCGCTCACTCATGAATGTCCTCGAGCTCTCTTATATTTAGTTGGGGACTGTAACAATTTGGCCAGACTCCTAAGGGCCTTGTGAAAACGCTCCTGGCTCGGAGGCGTCAACAATGCTTTCCTTGAAAGATAATCGCATCAATGACGCAGAATGGATTGGTCTCCCTTGCCATGGCTGGAGTGCGTTGAGCCAATCAGCCGGATTCCCAAAGGTTCACACATCCTTATTTAGGGGTTGAATGGATTCTCTTTGGCTACCATTTTTCGTGGCGGTCGCATGCAGTCGTATTAGGTCCCTATAACGGCGCATTCTGGTATTTTGGAGAAGCCCTTTTGGCTGAAGTCCTTCCGGAACCTTTCGCGAAGGGTGAGTCGCTGTGAACTTGGATCTCCCGAACGGGACCCAAAGCCCAAGACCATAGTGCTCCCGGCCGCTTTGCTCCCCAAAAATTCAACATGAGGTGTCCTTTGGCCGTACAGTGACAGCCTGGGAGAAAGAAAAGGTTTCCGGGGAGTAAACTTACAATCTGCCGGTTACCGGTCGCCAGGCTGCGTTTGCCCAAGATGCCCTTTGCCAATTGCTACCCTTCCGAATCATAGTCGAATATCTTCCATGTGACTATGAGTAAAGGACATCCGCCCTTTAAGGGACCCTGAACATCACCTGAGCAGGTTCTCCAATGACCAGGATTGGTTATTCCCTGGTGACCATGTCCCATGTTGGGGTTTCGCAGGTTCTGGGAGCCACCCTTTGCCGGCGCCCGATCAACCAAAGGCCACCTCGCGCTTGTGGGAAGCTTGCTGGTTCGCTGGGAAGCTTGTGCGATTTTCGTCCGACAGACCCCCCAAACGGGACACAAGTTTGTGTTTCCTGTGGATTTCAGGCTGTGACAAGTCGGGTGTTTCACCCTCACCACATATTTGGTCTGAATTTGTCAATTCCCCCCCCCCAAAAAAGAAAAGAGAGAAGAGAAACGCCTAGTTCCAGAATCCAGACGTATCACCCACAACACTTAAGGACAAGGACGCCCGCCATTTTCGGTTTTCATTCCGAGGCGCCGGGAGCTACACCTGGCGAGGCAGCGGGCAGCCCGCCAAGAGACGTCCGGCGGGGAATGCGGGCGGGGGGAGCCAACTGGGTTGCCACTTCGCAGTCTATGGGACGCCTGAAATTGGGCAACAGTTTCCTTTTGGTTTACATTGTGCCAAGCACCCCTTTGGGGGGTCATCTTTTCTGTAAGGGGGGGGGGATCACCATTGGTTGCCGATGGTTTCAAGCATCCAGATTGTGAAAAGGACAAGTTCAAGTTGGCTTCCTTTCAGGGGTTGCCGCTTAGGACATGCAGGGAAAGTTGATTCTAACGGGATCTCACAACATGTCCTGATGCGAAGTCCGACAGGCCCGAAATATTACGCTTGCCTGTCCAAGCTTTACGAGAGGGAAACAATTGAAACGTTGCGTGGGCATTTGGCATCAGGAGGGATGTATTGTATCCTGGGTTTGCTCAGCTTGGCAACGTTTCCGCGGAGTTTTGACGCGCTCTGCCTTTTGCAAGATTCAAGGCTGGGCAGTTGGCATTAGGAAGCAAACATTCGCTCGCGCATGCCTTGAGCTTCCATTGACCTATTTGAGGTCTCCCCAAATCCGCGGGCACATGCGACATTGCGGCCTCGTTCTAACAAAGAACCCATGGAACAAGGCCATGTAGCAGTCTGAGTCGAGATAAGGCCGGGGTGCAAGATGCAAGCGCCCGGTGGCCCAGTAGGCTGCACGAATGCGTGTCCGTGCTGTTTCGAAGAAGGAAGTCGCAGGGACAAACCATTGGGGCTCGGGAGCAGGTGAAACCACAAGCGAATGGGGGCACGATGCACTGGGCACCTTTTGTTTGTTCTGGCTTTCGGTGCCAGTGCAAGTCTGAGCGGGCTGCTTTCAGATGCTTGCATGGGCAGCGCTCGAACTGGAAGAGCACATGCGCTGCACCTCTGTGAGCTTAGGTGTGCCAGTCCGCAAATTCAGCAATGATTTTGCAGTAGAAGCAAAAGTAGTCGCAGGAATTGTGGTGGTGGTAGAAGTGGTGGCGGTGATGGTGGGAGTGGTGCAGGTAACGCTGTTGAACAAAGCGTCCCATTGGAGGGCGCGAATGGTCGCCAAAAGCTCATGCTCAAACACCGGTCCCACGGCAGCCGCATGAAATGACCTTGTACTGTACTAGGGCATCTGGGACAGCGCTCCTTTTGACAAACCTTATGGATCAATGGATAGATCCAAGCACTCCGTGGAATCCCGTGCGCGAGGTGTTGGTTCACTTTCGAAGGGCACCGCACCGAGACTTCTTCGCGGTGTTTCTTGCAAAATAAATTCGTTGGAACGTGCTTGCATTGAGCCTCTCACCAAATCTAGGCAACCCAAAAACAGTTCGCTCAAACACACCCAACGATCCACCAACAACCGCAGGTCTCCTTTTTAAGTTCGTTTTCTTAGAAGTAGATGGGTTCCGCTGGTTAGGTTGGTTTTATTTCTTCCATCTACCAGGGAAACCAGTCTATCGTTCCAGTTTAGGTCACCTGTGTGAATGAACGCAATGAAGGAAATACTCGACGCCTGAGCTCAAAATTCTAAACCAAACCCAACAACCGACCACCAACCACAGATCTCCTTCTCAGACTAGTTTTCTTGCACATCGAAAAGGGTTCCACTTGTTTTCTTCCATCTAGGCCCACCCTTCTAGTTTTCTAGACTTGCGGTTTCTTCGACCTATTTTTCCCATAGCCCTTCGCCTACGCCAAGCACCCCACTTTGGGCCGGCCGCGCCGGCCCGGCGGGAGCGGAGGCGCGGGCGCTGGCCGGGGAGCTCCGGGAGGCCTTGGCGGCGGAGGAGCGGAGGCGCCAGGAGCTGGAGGAGGCGAAGCGGAAGACCCGTTCGCTTCGGACGTCCCGTTTGTTTCTTCTTTTCTGTTCGGTTTCCTTCTTTTTTTCTTCTTCTTTTTCGATTTTTATGTGCTTCTGTTTTCTTTTCACAATTTTGTGTGTGTTTCCTTTTTCACTTTTTCTTTACGGTTTTCGGGTTTTGCCCACTACTTGTTGTTGCTTTTCCCCATTTTTTGCCTTAATCTTCTCGCTTGGGCTTTGTGTCTGTCCTTTGCCTTTTGCTCTACGTTTCTTTTCTCGTGTTTTTTCCGCTTGCTCGGTTCCTTTCCCTTGGTCGTGGTCTTGCATGCTGTTCAGGTTTCTTGGGTTGCTCTCTCTTTCTTTTAGAGCGTTGTTATTGTTTTTGTTTTTGGCTAGGGCTTTTGCGGTCTTTTCTCCTTTCGGAGGAGGGCGGCTTGGGTTTCTTGGAGCACAAACTGTCCATAGGCATGCCGGATGTTGGGGAGTTTGTTTTCTGCCAGTTGTTTCTGGCGCCAGGCAATTCATCTTCCTTGTCAGCCAATCCACACATTCAACAGACAGGTGCCGTCAGAGTGCTCACACCCAATCACTGCGCCGACCAGCTTGTTTCGCCTCTGGAAGCTGGGTCATGTCGGCAAAATCAATACTCGGGTCAAAGAACTCCTTCTCACCTAATGACCGGGAAAAATGCGGGGGGGGGGGGGGGTCATTTGTTGCGAGAAGTGACGCATCTGATCTAAGCAGTGGCAATGGCCTACTTGCCAACCCACCTTGTGGGGAATCCATCCGTCTCTTCTGGAAAGCATTCCATCTAGTCATCAGTTGTGCAAAAGGACCTCTTTGGGAAGATAGCCATCCGCAGTTGAGGGTGCCCATCTCGGGATTGGGCTATTGGGAAGCCCAAAGAGGGGTCCCTATCTTGACGCATACTCAGGTGTTCCTGCGCTGCAACCGAAAAAAACAAACAACAACAACAAGAAAAACAGAAAAACACTCATGCCTTCCTTATCCTTTCGGGGTAGGGCGAAGAACTCCGTGAGGCTCGGCAGTTGCAGAAGGGCCTCGAGAGCAAACTCTCGCAGCTGGGGCCTTAGCTCCAGCCAGCGCGTTGCCTGCGCGAGATGGAGACAGGCGCAATGCAAATGATCTGGAATGCTCGTAGGTTGGAAGGCGGGTTCATGTGGGACCGAAGGCTTTCTCCGAATATGCGGCGCTTTCGCGGATGTCGTACGTATAAAGGCGAGGTGTGTAGTAACTAATGGAAATGCTCATGTTTGGCATGCCCATGCAAGCTTCTCGTGCACGTGCACTGCGCTTCCGCCTGCTGCACACAGCCACACACACGCATACTAAGACATGCATATAAGCCTCGTGACACCCGGGAGGGTGACTTGGGGATGCTACCCTCCGATCGCAAGAATCAGCCAGTCCCCTCCGATCGCAGTGAAGATTGTGAAACAGAG
Organism: Effrenium voratum; assembly: GCA_963377175.1. Taxonomy (NCBI): domain Eukaryota; class Dinophyceae; order Suessiales; family Symbiodiniaceae; genus Effrenium; species Effrenium voratum. Next base: position 61,725 of record CAUJNA010000681.1, on the reverse strand, counting down.
AGAGGCGGGATCGCACTTCTCCAGTTCTAATAAATGGGCTGCAGCTTGCACCAAAGGATCAATCATCTCTGCAGCATCCGAAAGGCACCCATTTTGTTAAAACCCATTTAGACTCCGACACAAGTCCCCCAGTGCGGCCATCGTGAGGTGCCGGGAAGAGGCTGCCGGCGAGGCTGCGGAGGCTTTGCGTCTGCGGAAGTGTCTAGAAGAGCGAGGCGCGGGGCACGGCGGGGTGTCAAATAGGCTATACAACATGCATTGATCTGCCTGTTGAGTTCTCCAGCGGATGGCTGGCCTTTTACTCGGGGATGCCTTGTATTTCAGGTTTTCGAAGTATTGCAGAGTTTGCAAATTGTTGATATCATTTGTAGTTGAATCTGCTCCACCAGCAGCACTTCGCGGATCATGCAGCTGTGGCTGCCGTTGTTGCTGTCGTCGTCGTCGTCGTCGTCGTCGTCGGCGGCGGCGGCGGCGGCGGCGGCGGCGTCGGCGTCGGCGTCGGCGTCGGCGTCGGCGTCGGCGTCGGCGTCGGCGTCGGCGTCGGCGTCGGCGTTGGCGTCGGCGGCGCGCGGCGGCTTGCGGGCGGCCAGTCGCGTCGTCAAGGCGTCGTCGTCGGCGTCGTCGGCGTCGTCGGCGTCGTCGGCGTCGTCGGCGTCGTCGGCGTCGTCGGCGTCGTCGTCGTCGTCGTCGTCGTCGTTTTCGTCGTCGTCGTCGTCGTCGTCGTCGTCGTCGTCGTCGTCGTCGTCGTCGTCGTCGTCGTCGTCGTCGTCGTTGCTGCTGCTGCTGCTGCTGCTGTGCTGCTGCTGCTGT
>CAUJNA010000681.1:47500-60815 GCA_963377175.1 Effrenium voratum | reverse complement strand
GTGGTTGTGGTTGTGGTTGTGGTTGTGGTTGTTGTTGTTGTTGTTGTTGTTGTTGTTGTTGTTGTTGTTGTTGTTGTTGTTGTTGTTGTTGTTGTTGTTGTTGTTGTTGTTGTTGTTGTTGTTGTTGTTGTTGTTGTTGTTGTTGTTGTTGTTGTTGGTGCTGGTGTTGTTGTTGTTGTTGGTGTTGGTGTTGTTGTTGTTGTTGTTGTTGTTGTTGTTGTTGTTGTTGTTGTTGTTGTTGTTGTTGTTGCTGTTGCTGCCCTCATGATCATAGCCTTGATCGCCAGCATCACGGCGTTGGGACCGCCGTTGTCATTGCGGTTGTTAGTCGCCGACGCTGCTAGTGTTTCCCCCGTCATCAAGCTGTTGGTGAGAAAACAAACGTCGCACAAAGTCCACGGTACGCTGAGTCGATCCTAGTGGCGTTGCGTGCCACGGGTGAGGCTGCGGCCTCTCGTGGCTCCGCACTGTGGCGCCCGGGTGCCAAGGAGTAGCGAATGGAACCGGTCTCTGTTCGCTCCCGCACGCAGCCAAGCCGCCATGACGTGAGGAATAGAAAGGCTTAGGAAGCAAAGGGAAGAGGAATAGAGAGGAAGGAAGAGGAGATGAATGAGAGCGAGAAGTAGTCAGGATTTCAAGGACTTCGCGCTCTTCATCCACTCACAATCTCAAAAGCTTCAAATTGGCTGGAGGTTGGCATGGGGAAACAAACACACATGCACCCTTTGAATGACATCCTTACCTAATGGTTATGAGTTGTTGTTTTTTTTTTGGGGGGGGAAGGCACCAAGGGCCTTCGTTTTGCAGCCCGGCTTGGTAGTCGACATCTGGAGTTCGACCAGCAAAGTGTAGCATTTGTGTTCAGATTCAGAACAGAGGTGGAAAAACGGGTCCTGGCAGCCATCACTCGAACGAGATGCTTGCTCCAGAGTACACAGAATCTCATTCTGGAAAAGAGTCAGTGAGCACCAAAGGATCTCCGGGTGAAAGTTGGAGTGACAAGCAGCTGTAGAGGCGGTAGCTAAGCTGCTCAGGTTGAGTAAGGAATCGGAGCCGGGTAGATCCAAGGCGGTCTCACGTGGAGGACTTGCAAGGCAGTGTGTGCACCTTAGAGCTCTCAGACTGACCCGTGCCGCATGCAGATAAGTTGTAGTTGATGCAAGCTGCACATGCCACAGGCATGAAGAAAGTGGCCCCAAAATGATCAAGACATGTGTCATGCAAAACCGCTGAAGTTGCGGACACTGCATTGTACTCACTTAAACAAGCGCCTACTACTACATGCCTTCAGTATATCACTTTTGGGGGGTGGTTTGGAATGGTTGCTAGCGAATAGATTGACACACATGGAAAGAGGATCACTCACCCACCAGGCACCTGCGCACCCGCACACCTATGCAGCCGCACAACTACTCAAGCAGACAATCACGCGGGTCTGCACGCAAAGCTCGCTCACACCCACCTGCATGCCTGCCAAACGCCCTCCAGAAAGAGTTTCAGCACCATGCTGCGAGTCACGAGAGGGGTGCGAACCGAATTCCGAATCCGGGCCAGGGGGAAGATGCCTATGATCTAAAGGGATGATCTAAAGGGATCTGATTGATCGCTTGTCGGCCCTCAGTCTTAACGCAGGGGCTGCAAAAGCTGGCCCTACGGAAGTTGTTTTTTGTACTGAAGGGACGCAGTTATTTTTGGCGATCCCTAGACTAGTGAAAGCCTTTGGCCGGATGAAAGCATTCCAAACTCAAGAGAGGTTGTACCATTTGCACTCAGCGGCATCCACGGTTTTGTCTGTGTTCTAGGCGGGGACCTGCGGCCCTTTCAATAAGCATCGACATGCCGCCCAGTCCCCCGCTGGCTTGGGGGTTTCAAGCTCTTTGAGACAGCCGGGACTCCGGCGGATTCTGCTCGCTGCAACCTAGGTGAGCTCACTGGACAACCACTTGCATCCGCAGGCCTGCCGCAGTTTGATCGAGCCAGTCAGACGCGACCTCCCCATCCTCACTGCAAGACTGGAACACTGGGGTGAGAGATTGCCCTTGGGCCAGTTAATTTGCAGCCGGGTTAAGGCTCTATGAGCGGACCTGGGAGAATCTCAGATGTTGTGAGGATCCTTGATATCCAAAGTCATGTGAAGCAAACGACAAATCTTGCCTCCGCTGCAGGTTGCTTCCTTGACCCAGGAGGGAGGCGAGGAGGGCGGCGGCCGGGTTTAGGTGCTTCCTAAAATTGTCAAAATCCCCGCCTTTGGGGGTGGCTTCAAGGGGGAAACCACCCGAAGCGATCGAACTGCCCCAATCTTGAGACATGGCCAGTTGAGCGATGCCGGCCAGGCGGAAGCCCCGTGCAGTCCATGCATTGAGCTGCCTCCCGGGCCTTGGCCCCCGTGTTTCACCTGAGCTCTCGAGCTGCCTGGTCTGCCCCTTGGCTCAGTATGGCGCTGGGAGCGCCGCATGCGCAGACGCGTGGGAACTAGACTGCAATGCAGTCTGGCTTAGCGAGCACATATCCATCCGCAGATCCTCGGTGTTCTATGCCATGAAATAGGGTTGGCCCACGCGTTCAAGCATCATGAGATTTACTGAGCGGATCTTCAACTGGAACGGGTGCTCCAGTCACGTGAGAACATCGAGGAGCCAAGTGCACGGTGCTGCTGCAAGAGTCACCATCCCCGGGCGCTTGTGGTAGGCCTATTCGATTCGCGATCGGGGCGATGGACAAAGGCGCATGTGCTTCCTAAGCTGGCTTTTAGAAGCCATGCCTAAGCACACGATGACACGCAGCCATGCACAGTGGGTTTCAAGCTGTTCCCACATGAGCAACTCACAAATTACTAGGTAGTCGTTTGTCCAGGGCTCACATGTTAATGTTGCGTGGTAGCCGTGAAGGTTGCATAGTGCATGCCCGCAATGTCCTCACACTAACATAGAACCTAAGAGGCAGGTCAAGTCATCAGGAGCAGGGTCTCTTTCATCAGAAGCACGGTCTTTCAGGGGTATCCAGAACCTGTCAGGCTTTTTGGGGTGATGCTTTGGATAAAGTTATCGCAAAATTTCAGCGGAGGCGGTGTCCCTGACTTTCCCACCACAAACCGGCACGGTCCGAGGCGCCTCTTGCAACCTGCGCCGAAAAGCGCCTCGGCTCTTTGTTGGATCGCCGGAAATGCAGCATGTTTCTCCCAGCCCAGGACATATGCAGATTCGGGCATCCTATGGGAGGGTTGGGGTATGCTGAAAGGGCGGCTTCAGAGCAAGACTGGCCCGCGGACGCGGCCGTTTCGGCTTAGAGCCCTTGGCGAAGAGGGCCGGGATTGCCTGCCTGCGGCCGCAGACCTAGGCCCCTCTCTGCACGGGGCGTTGCGCTGGGGTCGACCCAAGTCTTTGGAGCCAGGAGGCGCAGGCGTCACTCTCCCAGGGCCTCAAAACCGGAGCTACTCAGATTCACGCCGATGTCCTGAGGTCATGGCGCAAAACGATGAGCAGAAGGCAGCAGAGGAGCCATTTGGTCTTTGCGTGAGAGAGATGGGCACCGCCGTTTTCTCTTGGGTGCAGCTTGAAGATCAGGTTCCCAAGAGGCGATGGAATCTTCCCATGGCTGCCAGTGCTTTTAGCGTCTTCGGAAGCAGCGCTTTGTTAGATATTGAAAACGAAGCCATGTTGGGCCTGCTCCAACCAAGGGCCAAAGCCAGCACGTCGTGGCAGTTGAAATTGAAAGCGCTGAACGACAGGGGGATTGTGGAATCCACACCGGTTTTGAGACGATCAGAAAGACCGAACTGCAAAAGGCAGCAGCTTCCCCAAGACTTATCTGGGCAGAAACAGCTGAAACGCTGCTGTCGCTGACACCAAATGTTTGAAGCTGGAATGACATGCGTAAAAGAAAAGCAGGGTGTTTGCCTGCTTTCTCATCCAGAAGGTGCTCAAAGACTTCCTTCTCGGTAGACTCCAGGACAACAATGCATGACTCTCGAAGATCCTCCAGATTCAACTGCGCAAAACGTTTATGGTCCCTTCTGCTTGTGTGCTGTGCTTGTAGCTTGCTTCCAACTCATTGCCTCTGCAGGTATGCAGAGCTTTGGCCATGGCAACAAGTGAGGTGGAAGGGTAGTGCCGGACAAGCCTCCAGCAAGGTTTAGGGCGCACGCGCGCGCCCAGAACTTCCCATTGTTGGCGGTGATTTCAATTTTTTCAGGCAACAAACAGCACTTTGCTGGAGATTGCTGAAAACGAAGCCATGTTGGGCCGCAATGATTTGCTATCTTGGGGAAGAAGCCGCCTTTTGTTCGGTCTTTCTGTTTAGCGCTCCGGGTTTCTTTAACCCCCGCTCGAAAGGAGTACAAGACGCTCTGGGGAGCCCCGCGCCCAGTTTTGGATCCGGTTGCTTGAGTCAGCGATGGGAAGAATCACTGGATAGGGTCATTGGGCAAGTTGTGCGTACACAACCAGCGCCAGTACCTTTGGGAAACCAAACGGATGTTGTTTGAAGTTGTGTAAGCTTGGAGAGGGTCCCTGTTTGGATCCTCGGACAACTTTAACCACCCAGCAAGGAAGGCTCCACCAACAAGTCGGATGTTCTGAGCCAGGTTGGTGTAGAGACAAGCCAAAAGCAAGGCTTGGCCATTCGGGCGTTCATGTTGCAAGTCACTCGGCCCGGAGATGCGAGATGCGGAGCGTACCAGTGGTCTAAGTTGCTTGGGAACGGACAGCAGGCTTCCGCGTGTTGGGATGCTTTGGTCGCCAGGCAAGCTGACCATGAACTGGCAGTTGAGGTACCGAAGGAAGCGTCCCTGTTCCGCCTGAAAACAGAAAGGGCTTCCGCAGGGGTCAACGTCGTTCTGTTGTGGTGTTGACTACTTGGTGATGTCCGTAGGATGGATGCAAGAAGGCCTCGCCCAGGTGCGAATTCCGCATTTGTTTGGCCAGTCTTCACGGGCGAATCTGGCACAGTCCGATGCCATGGGACCAGAGCCGCGCGATGCGAATTCGAGGCGAAGATTCTGTGGCCGCCTGACATGCCTGATGACATGCTGGAAGATGCTGCCTGGGCCCTGAATCGGTCGGCAATTTGTTTTTGGGGGGTTGTGAGGCAAGGCTGGTTGGTTTCTGTTGTGCATAGACGTTCATGCTTTCCCTATTAGGGTCCTCCTCTTTTGGGAAAGAGTGGTTCGCATATTCTCAGGAGCGATCCATTGGCAGAAAAGCGGGCGGGGCGGCGGGTGAAGGGTATAAACTCATAGCTAAGCTACTGCGTGAATCGATGAGAATAGTTATGGCATGAGAGGGCCGGCCTAGCAGTGTAGCATGCCATCATGCATGCTGCTCATCAGTGTGTCGCATGCCATCATCCGAGCTGCTCATCAGTTCCCACCTGGCATGCCTCGCAGCAGGTGTTTTCGCACTCCAGAATGGCCGGCATTGTGCTGCCCCGGAGTGAGGTTTGCAGGAAGGAGGTTATTGGAAGCCCCCCCCCCAGAAACTTAGCTGTATCAGGGCCAACAGTTGAGGCCCAACCCTCGGCGAATTGGCATCTTGTCTCTCCACGCCAAGGTAAAAGTGTCGCTGAACGCGCTAGAGGAGTTTGGCAGACAAGAGCGGGAAGGCTGGTGGACATCACTTCCTTCAAGTCGCAACCTGCGTTCTCAAGTGGCTTTAAACAAGAAAGCCCTTCTAAAGAGGGTTCTCAAATGGCCAGGATACATCCATTGTGAAGGTCCCCTAATTTAATTTGGCGAGATTCTTTTGAGGATTTTACTTGGCGGCCTGTGACTTGTCATCCATGCTGGTGTTGGATCAAATGCAGGCACGGTGGGAACTCCGCATGCCTGGGTGCAGAAAGTGCGGACATAGCTCCAAATCAATTCTGGGGGCGACATTAATCTTCACTTGGTCCTGAATGCGGGTCCTTCTCACAGGTCAGAGCCAGACTCACTTGGCCTTTTGTTCCTCAGGGGCTCAAAGCTTTGATACCTGAGCAGGCACGAAGATTGCCCAGAAGATCAAGCAGCACTTTGATGAGAACCACAAGCCGTGCTCAATGCGATGCTGGATGGATTTGGGGGATCTGAAAGAGAGCAGATGGGGCTGTGAGATCTTCCTTTTGTTGTGCCGCAGAGGCCTAAGACTGCATGAAAGTCGTGAAGAAGTGAACATATAAGTGGGCTCGACCTTCGGGTTGCTTTGGCCACTTCTCACGTCTGTGCGGCTTGCATTCCAGGTACTGGCATGTCACAGTCGGCAAGAACTTCGGCTGCCACGCTGTGCATGAGAAGCAGCGCTTCGCCGGATGCCCGAGTGGCAACGGAAGCAACGAGAAAGGGTTAGGAAACAATGCCCAAATGTGCATTTGATCGTGTTAATGACCCTATCTCAGCCATTTGTTTGGTGCCTGCAAGCTCCAGAAGGAATCGCATGACGATTGGAACGGGTTAGACCTCTACTCATGATGCTCTTGGGATTCAGCAATGGCTGATTTCTACTCTGCCTCCGTCATTTCGCATTTGCTTGGCAGCTTCTTCCACTCAGCAGAACAACAGTGCAACGGATGCAAATCTTCTCTGAAGTGAGGCGTATTGGAGCAGAATGCAACATGCAGGTGTTCGAAACACCGGTCGAAGGTCACAGCACCTACTCAGACGCCATCGGCAAGTTGGATCATGATTTTTTGTATCTGAAACTGCCTGTGGGCAACAGTTGCAACACTCCCCGTCTGTCTATACGCAGATACATGTTAGATACACGCAGGATATATATATATATATATATGCGTCAGTACATCCCCCAAGCCTCGGTCCAGGGTGCCTTCCGGAGAACCCCGCCGCGCCATGGCCTTCCGGCTGCTCAGCGGTGAGGCGATCCGCTGCGAGGCGGAGCTCGGGCGGCCCGGCGGAGTTTGTCGCGCGTGTTGTTTTGCCGTGTGCAGATCAAACGCAAGGTGAGCACCGACTTTCAGGGGTAAGAACGGGGCCCTTTTCCTACTGGATTTTAGTTTGGGAAATACTTGTCGGCTTTGCTTCTGGAAACTTTCGACGCTATTAGGAGGATAGAGCTCTACCAGACAGCCACTTTGGTGCCCGGCCTGCCGAGCGTCCCGAAGCCCGGCTGAGGAGTCTGGGCGCGGAGGTGTCGGTGCAGGCGGCCAGGGAGGTGCTGGCGCGGCACCTGGAGCTCGAGTCTCGGCAACGGGTGCGCCTGGTGACCTCCAAAGAGCTGGAGGCGGGGATCGGACGCAAGACGAGCCGGGTCCAGGGGAAGGCGAGCGGGGCTCGCTTCGCAGCCGGACACCGCGGGTTCCTCCCGTCCTCTTTTGGTTCTTGAATCCATGTGTTTGGATTCATCTCGTGTTGATTTCATATGGATCAAGCAACCAGGCTATTCATAGGGGGTGCGGGCCCCTCAAGTGAGGATTCCATGGACCCCCTATCAATAAGCTTTCCCCACTAAACCCAGACATGGACATCCCCATTAATAACCTGGGCTTGATTAATATGAGATCAGCATGATGGACCAAATCCGTTTGGCACCCGGTTGGAATGGATGAAACCCTTTTAAACATGGGATAAACCACCTACCAACTGGTGCATTTGGTCCATTCAAAGTCTGCAAATGAGGGTTTGGGATTCGATGAACTGGAACACAAATTGGGAAGCGCCGGGGATTGCTATGGTCCAAATGCAGCTGAAGGGTGGCAAGCGGAGGTTGGGGCCAGAAGCATGCTTCAATTCTATAGTCTGCAGAATCATGCACTCGGTCATGCTAGTCTGAGGGCAACAATTCGTGCCAGAACAATGCCGATGTTGCAACAGATTAGCGCGGTTGTATCTTCACTGGGCGTGCACATACCCACTCCCAACATGTCAATATACCCCAATTACATCTTTGTTCCGTACGCGTGCAAGCCCAACATGTTCATACTCGCTCTGGCAAGGTTTGCACGGACAAAAATTGGGGCAAGAGCCTTTTACTAAACAGGCACGCGCACAGCCACAGCCACAGCCAAAGCCACACGCGCACCCGCACACGCACACGCGCATGCACACGCACGCACGCGCGAACACGCATGCGCACAATCACCCGCACGCGTAAGCGCACCCGCACGCGCACACGCCCCCGCCTCCGCACAAGCACGCACGCCCTGCTGGGCTTGGAGCGGCTGATGGTGGTGTTGTTGGACCTTTCCCAAGAATTGCCAGCCTGCCACGCTTTGACGCCGTGCCTTATGTCATGGGATGGGCATGTGCTTGCGGGGTTCAGTTGGGGTGATGAACATGTTCCAAATAAAGTATGTCGTTGAAGACCAAACGTGTTCCACTCAGATGCACAGCAGCCAGGATGGCGACGTTTTCATCATGGAGGACAGTTGCTCCACGGCTTCAAATGACGCGAGCGATCATTGCTTTGGCCATTTCTTTTGTCTGGTTGTTTGGCAGCTCAGCATGTGAATACTGTGAATGGCTCATTCTTGTGGGATGACTTGCTTTATGGTTGTAATTGTCGTAGCTTGTCCAAGCAAGTACGCGGGTCAGGCTTTTAGATGCGCTAGCCACAAGCGCGCGAAGTTGTCGAGCCAATTGACAGGCGAAGCCTTGCGCAGAATTGAAAGGACAACAAGCCATGATGAAGTTGTTCGTCTCCCCAGCATCTCAGGTCTATTTCGAGAGTCGCTCAAAAGGTAACAGCCCTTGAAGGTGTCAAGATCCAGTGGTTTAGCCAGCGTGGCAGTTATCAACTAGTCTGTGGCCGTCGCGCCGATGTGCTTCTTTTGAAGGGGTGGGGGTTCTGCCGAGAGTTTGACCGCTGGAATCTTCTGCCTATTCTGTTGTCCAGCTTACCTGGGGATCCCCCTATGCCAGGCTTTGGACATGTTGTAGAACAGCCATGCTGGCCACCCTGGAAAGGCCGACGGATGGATACGGATGCCTCTCTGTACCGTTCAGAAAGGGAATTCTGGAAAGCAAGCCTTGCTCAAAGAGCTGCCCCACATGGAAACCGCACGCTACGTTTGTGTTGTTTAGGGACATTTCTTGTTTAAGAAGGTACCACAATTTTGGTGTACGTCACGCGCTTACCCCGTCACGAACCATGAATTGCACAAACACACGTGGCACAGATGCCACACCCACAGCGATCGTTTTCCAGGTTAGGCTCAAGCCGATGCACCAGCATTTGAAGAAAACAGATGCCTGGAGGTGCAGGAGAACCACACACCTGCCAAGTGGTAAGCAGCTATGCACCCGATTGGGATTATAGCAGGACGCTTCGCGGGGGCCACAGCAGGTGACAGGCCCATTGGTTGGCGGGGCTCGACTGAAGGCGCGACGGTGCAGATCATGCCGGACCCCTTGGAGGCGAACTTCGCGGAAGCCATGGGCCTGGAGCATTTCGCGGATGCCCTGCAGGCCGGCGAGCCGTTCAGCTGAGGGATGGAAGCTGGGAACCGAAGAACGGAGAGGTGTTCGAGTTGTGTCCAAACCATGTTCTTGGAGCTCCCAAAATGCGGCGGAGAATGGACGCGTTTTGAGCCAGGTTGTGCAGCGTCAGCAGCTTGCTACGGCGTCGGCAGTGTTTCCCTGAGCAAGGTTATGGAGGGACTGCGGCACCCCAACCCCAACCCCACCCCAAGCCCAACACTTGGGGCGGGGCGGGGGGTTTGAGGGCCCCACCGCCACCGGGGCGCGTGAGATGGAGCAGCTGCAGCTGCGGAGCGCGCAGCTCCAGGAGCTGCCGCGCGGCCTGGGCAAGCTGCAGCAGCTGCGGGAGCTGAGCCTGCGCCTGGGCTCAGGGAAGCTCAGGGGGGCTCAGGGGGCCTCAGGGGGCTGGGGGTGCTGAGGGTGGGGGTTCAGGGGGTTCAGGGATTCAGGAGGTTCAGGGGGTTCAGGGGGTTCAGGGGGTTTAGGAGGTTTAGGGGGTTTAGGGGGTTTAGGGGGTTTAGGGGGTTTAGGGGGTTTAGGGGGTTTAGGGGGTTTAGGGGGTTTAGGAAGTTGGGAGGTTGGAAGTTTGGGCCATGGATTTTTTGAGGTGAATGGTTTGGCAGGCTCGCCTTAGAACAACAATACCCTAAAGAAAGCGGTCAAGTTGTCTCTTTTTGGCGGCGCGGAAAGTGGGGGGGATTGGTTTGGGGGCCCAGTGTGCTTGGGTGAGGAACGCGGAATGACGCGAGCCAATTGCAGAAATTCTTGGGTTTCTTCCCAAGCGCCCCCGAAGATGCTGAAGCGCCAGTTGAGGTGACTCAGCAAGCTTGTCAGGGAGTCCCGGGAAAGAGGCGAAAGGCTGAGTGGGGCTGGTACTCGTATTGCGGCCTTGCCTGAGGTCTTGCATTCAGTTCCCGAATGCAGCATTAAGATTCAGGCAACACCACTTTTTTTCGAGGTCAGTATGGCCTGCGAATTCCCATGCCATTTGACTCTATCCCCGGGCTCCTGACATGCTCCGCCATTTGACTCCAGAACCCCAAAGCGCGTCCCCAAAACGGAGATGCGTCTCCCCGGTTTGTTGAGGTACGAGCTAGCGGGCCCGGCCGTCGAAAGTCTCTTAGGAGTGCAAACAAGCTGCAGCATCTCCCAGAAGCGCTGGGCCAGCTGTCGCAGCTGCGAGACCTCAGGGTGGACTCCAACATGTTTCCGCGGCCGCACTGACGAAGCCGCGTCGTTCATGCGAATGTTTGGGACGGTGGGGCCATTTGCGGTCAGGTTTGAATGCCATCCTGTTGAAACAAATGGGGAGAAGGGGAGAGATGAAAGGGAAAGGGGCCGAGCGCAGGTCCGCGGCAAGCGCCTCAGATTCCTTTTGATCCAAGGGCACTGTCCTTCCTGCGGTTTGTCGTAGGCCATTAGGCTCGATCCGCCATGCCCGTCTCTGTTGCAATACTGTGTGACAGAGGACAGGACTTGCGCAAATTTCTGGCCGCCAGCAGAAGTGGTGCTGCTTTTGACATTGTTGACCCTGGAATACTTCAGACGTCTTGTGCCCGCTGGTTGACGTGGAATCCAGAAACAGGTTTGAAAGCCTGTTGCCGGACTGGTCCCGACCACCTTGTTTCCCCATTCTCAACGCCGACCCCAGGCCTTACAGGAAAACCCGACCCCAGGCCCACGGAAAAACAAAAAGAGCCATTGGCAATGGAGAAAAAGCGAAACTTAGAGCCTCTTTCTGCGATACCGTGATAAAGTCGTCTTTGGTATCAGGTGCCATTTGTGTCACAACCATGCCCAGTAAAATAGTAGGCCTCGCTCTGTTTTCCGTGGCTGAATTTCTTACAGACATAACAACTGGAAGCCCAACACTTCCCGGTCAGAGGCCCTCATTTCGCTGAGGCTCATCTCGCTTCCGGAGAGCATCGGCGCCGGAGCGGCAGCAGCGGGGTAGCGGGATGGCCTCAAATCTGTTGGAGCTGTTCTAGGTCCCCCAGTAGTGCCCTTTTACCGTTTCTTTTTCGGGGGAGGGTTCCCCTACTAAAATAGACTACAGAAAAAAAGGGTACCCTCATTCTAACCTCTCAAATCTGGAGGAGCTAGTGTTGAATTCGATGTGGCGTTGAGAGGAACCTTCCTAACTGAAAGCGGTTGAAGGAATGCAGGACTCGGCTTCTCCAAGAGATGTTGGAAGACATATTCCAGCATTCCAGTCTCAAGAAATCCGCCTTGTCGGCTCAGCTCAAGCCACGTTAAAAAGCCCTTTACAAGTGTGTTCTTGCAATGAAAGGCGGAGGTTGGAGGCTTGGGGAGAGAACTCAAGGACACACACGTGCTAGCATGCTGCGGGTAGGATGCCACCTGAGACGTTCACTAGACCAAGCGTTTTGTTTGCTGCAAATGCTCTCACGCACGCGTCTGTGACAAGTTGGGGGGAGGGGAAGACTGCCTGTGATACCCGAGAAACCAGGCGCCACTCTGGTGACAAGGCACATGGGACCTGAGAGGACTGCGGCATGAACGACTCTACGGCGTTTTTTTTTTTTTTTTTTTTTCTAATTCACGGAGCTTCCATCGAGCGGTGCGTGTATACGTAGATGTGTATGTACCTGTACATGTGTATGTATACGTATAATATACGTATATATATATATATCTGACATGATATATATATATATGTATACACATGTACACATATATTTGTACACACACACACACATCATATTGGTGGAGATCTTCCCCCAGACTCTTTGAGGGGATTTGCTGGCCCTGAAAGAGCTGCACCTCAGCAGCAACGAGCTGCGGGTGCTGCCCGCGACCATCGGCCGCCTCCGGAACTTGGAGACGCCGCTTCGCCCGCACGGACCCGTGGTGGGACGGGGGGTGGGGGGGTGTGGGGGTTGCGGTTGGGGGTGGGTGAGGGGTGGGGGGTGGGGGTGGGGGGTTGGGGGTGGGGGGTATGTGTTTGGTTGAAGGCTTGGGGCCCTGTTCAGGTTGGCTGGGGAAACGAAAAGGAGACCCACCATTGTGCGGGTCCGTATAATGTTTTTGACACAGACCCCGAGTGGGCTGGGCGGCTGGGGCAAGTGTGGAGGGCTGTGAATGAAAAGGAGGACTTTTGGCCAGTTTAACATTGCCTTTGGGCCGCCGTTTTGATGAGGTGACACGGACCAGATGAGATGTATATTAAGTGGAGACTCCCCACAGTCGAAGTGTCATTTCGACCAGCATCAACATATTCAAGCCATGTTTGAGAATACGGTTGGACCGGTGTGATAGTCTGTCACATCTCACCAGCTGGGTGGACAACGGCAATGGCCAACCAGTTCCCCCCATGTGTGAGTTCACAAAAAGATATCGAGGGCCACATGATGCAATCGTCCTTTAGGGGCTTTCCAGAAGGCTTCCCCACTCGCCCCAAGCTAAGCTGAAGGTTCCACTGACCTGCTTCCCAATCCCCACGTCCTCGTGATCGCTTTCGCCGGAGGTTCTCATCGAATGCATCCTGGACTGTTCGGAAAGGAGTGGTCCCATAGGCATCAAGCGCACGCCAAAGCACCTCCCAATCCGATCTCGCGCAACTCCCCGGAGCCACAGCACAACTCCAAGAGCTACGACTCCAACCAAAATCACAGCACCTCACCCTTCCTTGCCCCCTATCCGAGAACAATGGTATTTGGGAGTCTTCTGGCTCTCAGGTTGAACCTTTTCCACAACAGCATCGAGTCCTTGCCCAACAGCCTCTGCGAGCTTCGGCTGCTGCGGCGCCTGCATATGGGCTCCTCGGCTCAAGCGGCTGGGGTTGGTCATCCCCGATGGTTGATGTTCCGTGTCGCCAAGTGGTTGGTTTTCCCTTCTCCCTTCGGTTTTGCCAATTTTAGCCAACCAACAGATCCCGCCCCAACAGCA
>CAUJNA010000681.1:0-45000 GCA_963377175.1 Effrenium voratum | reverse complement strand
CTCTCTCTCTCTCTCGCTTTCTCTCTTTCTCGTTATCTTTTTTCGTTTCTTTTTTCTCTCTCTCTATCTCTCTTTCTCGTTATCTTTTTTCGTTTCTTTTTTCTCTCTCTCTATCTTTCTTTCTCTTTCTTTCTTTCTTTCTTTCTTTCTTTCTTTCTTTCTCTTTTTTTCTTTCTCTCTCTCTCTCTCTCTTTCTCGCTCTCTCACTGAGTTGCCTTGCCCAAAGCTGGTGCTTACCCATCATTTGATGCCACCGGCCTGCTGGCATCTTGCTCATGTGCAGGAGCTGTACCTAGCCAACAACCAGCTGCAATCGCTGCCTGAGAGCTGCGTTCGGCCACTTTTCTGCGTCAGGGGTGTTTTTTCTATGGCCGCACCTTGCCGAGGTTCTCATTCACCATGTCTGCAACTGACAATATTACTGGCAGTCTGCTGTCAGCTTTGGGAGGACGAGCCAAGCACCCGGGGCACGGTCGGCTTGGGAAGATCTGCGGAAGATATTGGGGGAGCCCTGACCACCAGAGATTGTGCCGATGGGTCGCTGTTTGCTTTGTTTGTTGGTTTCTTTGGTCTCGGAGACGAATGGGAACGCTAGAGGGTCTCAAAATCTGCCGCCAGCAAGGTTGGTGGAGTTGCTGTTGGTCCAGCTGGACAGCAACCCTTTGACGCACCTTCCGTCGGCCATGGGAGAACTGAAGGCGCAGCGGCCTTGTTGGTTTTCTGCCTTTGATCACCTGGTCACGATTGGTTGGTGGTAACGTGGAGTCAACTCCCATTCAGTTTTGGGTTCAACTTCCTAAACCACCAATTCAAACCACCCATTCGGGAAGGGCTTTTGAGGGGGAGTGCCTTTGCAGAGTGCTTGGGAACATCGAGGAGACACGTTGCTTCAGTTTGGAGAATGGCACCGCCTTCGATTAAAGAATCTCCGTTACTTGGTGTACGGCTTTCTGACTCAAACCGTGATCGCCTTAGATTGCAGCATGCCATGGCAAAAAGCAAGCAATTGCAAGCAGCCTCGCAGCCCTCCATTACATATGTATATGCACATATACGTATATGGAGCGCGTGCGCGAGAGAGAGAAAGAGAGAGAGAGACAGAGAGAGTGCGAGTGAGTGAGTGAGTGAGTGAGTGAGTGAGTGAGTGAGTGAGTGAGTGAGTGAGTGAGTGAGTGAGTGAGTGAGTGAGTGAGTGAGTGAGTGAGAACAGTGAGTGAGTGAGTGAGTGAGTGAGTGAGTGAGTGAGTGAGTGAGTGAGTGAGTGAGTGAGTGAGTGAGTGAGTGAGTGAGTGAGTGAGTGAGTGAGTGAGTGAGTGAGTGAGTGAGTGAGTGAGTGAGTGAGTGAGTGAGTGAGTGAGTGAGAACATGAGTGAGTGAGTGAGTGAGTGAGTGAGTGAGTGAGTGAGTGAGTGAGTGAGTGAGTGAGTGAGTGAGTGAGTGAGTGAGTGAGTGAGTGAGTGAGTGAGTGAGTGAGTGAGTGAGTGAGTGAGTGAGTGGGTGAGTGAGTGAGTGAGTGAGTGCGTGCGTGCGTGCGTGAGTGAGTGAGTGAGTGCGTGAGTGCGTGCGTGCGTGCGTGCGTGCGTGCGTGCGTGCGTGCGTGCGTGCGTGCGTGCCAGGCTACGGTTGATTCCTTAGATTCTGCAAGTAAACCAAAACATTGTAAATGAAGGGATCTTGCTGATTAACTTGTTTGCTGACAGTTCGTGACGGCCTGGAACAGAAAGACGCAGCGGCTGGCCTTGAATCCAAATGGCTCCTAAGGGTGCAAATGGGTCCATAGGAGACCAAAAGTATGAGGGTTTCTAAAAATTGGAGTTTTCAAGTGAACTCGGACCATTTCTGGGATTGTGTTCCTTTAAACCATCGCATAGAGCCGTGGTTTTGAGGATGTCCCTTCAATGGACTGGACTCAACCCATCCCAACAAGTGATCAGGCCCTTCAAGAGCTCCATGTGGGCAGCGCACGACTTACTGCACTGCCAGAGAGCATAGGCCGGCCGGCGGCTGGCGGGGCGTGGGAGGGAGTGGGGGGGGGTCGGCCATGTGAGGCTGGCTGATGTGAACATTGGCAGGGCCTCATTTGAGACCAGTAGGATTTCCCACAGGCTCGAGTTTTGGATGGTAGATTTTGTCTCACTGGCGGTATGATGGGAGTTCTTGCGGACTTCGTGGCTGCACTCGATTTTGTGCAGGCCACGAGCTTGAGAGTGTTGGGGCTGGTGAGCTAGACTCGAGCGCGAAGGGGGTCACTTTAATTCGCTGACCAAGTTTGGTGTTGGGGAGAGTCAACAGGAGACGAGGGAAGGACACATTTCGCCTGATGGGACCCTTGGAAAAGGACATGGGAGGGTTGAACTTTCAGTTGGGCACAGACTGCACAGCCCAAGGCTTCTTAAGGATGTGTTTCATCACTGCTATTGGGTATTCGGTAAGGGGGCATTTTGAGCGGCCTGCCCATTAATTTCAGTCACCGTTTAGAGGCATCACTTCAGTTCACACACCTCCGAAAACGGTGAATGCTGCAAATGATAGTCCCTAAAATCGTTGGCCCAGATTGAGAGATCTTCTGGCGATTGGGTTCTAGTCGCCCGTGCCACCCCCGCCCTTAGCACCTCGGCCCCAGGCGAGCTGTCGCAGCTGTCGCAGCTGTACCTGGCTGGGAACGAGCTGCGGAATTTGCCGCAGAGCTTCTGCTGTGGCCTGCAGAAGCTACCAGGATCGGATGCGTTTGGGACGGGGTGGCACGGTGAGGTGAAGGGGAAGAGAAGTTGGGGGGGGGGGTTTGGGCGTGGCTGATTTTTGGTGGATGCCGAGCTCCTTTGAAAGGCAGGAAAATTACCCTGGAGCCTGCCAAAGCTTGTGTTTGGTTAAGGGGGAAGATCCACTGAGGGGGGGAGGCATGAGGGAAACCTCCTTTGGGAGGCGTGGCTCAGCGGGGATCAGCGTCCCTTTCTCGGTAGTGGCTCGGTTGTTCGTGTTGACACATTTGCTCGGCAAGCCTTTGACGTCCAAGAACCACACCTTCTCCATTGAGCTACCTTACAGATCATACAACATTCACGCAACGTTCACGCACACACCCACCCACACACACAACCATACGCGCCCACACCGCACACATGGACATACAGACACACAGACATACAGACTTACACAGACGCAGAGCCACAGACACACGGACACGTGGACACACAGAGACACAGAGACACAGACACAGCACCCGCACACACACTTGTGGATCTTCAAGCTCTTACTCTCACCTTCTCCACAGCCATCTCGGCCTTGGCAAGGTTGCACCTGTCTGCGCCTTACGGGCGGTTGGCAGCCGTCGCGAGCGGTTGGCAGGGTCGCCCTTGGAACATGGGGGGGCATGAGAGCGTGCCACGGTTGGCCTGCAAGGCAAAGGTTGTCAGATTCCATGTGCAGCTTGATGCGTGTGCAGTGCGGAGAGGGAAACGTGTATCGAATGCTAGAGTCAGATGTTTGTCCTTGTCGTGAGAGACGCAATTTCCTTTCCATTTTGGCTTGCACAGTGTTCTTCCAAGCCGAAGAGTTTCTTCTGCAGGCCGTTGATGAAAGCATTGCCGTTGAATTCCACGCAGAAACGTATGAATGCCCTCAACACAGTTGTTCAGCTACGTGTGATCTTTTGAAAGACCGACACCGGGGGATAGGGCTTGCAACCATACGAACTGGTGCTTTTCCCGATTCAAACTCCCAACTGTTTGGACTTCAGGGAGCGCGAATCTCATCCTTTTGGGGCATTCTTTGCTTCCAATTGCTGATGTTTCATTTGCCCCTGTGGGTTTCAAAGGGAATCTACCAACTGCAGGAAACATTTTTCGGTTCTGTTCGTTTTATGTGGGGGGAACGGCATTTTTGAATTTATTGCTACCATGCCCAAGGGATCGGTTTTGAGTCTCTGGGTTTCGAAGAGCCCAAGGCGCGGCAACGGCCTCGAGCGGCTCGAAGAGAGCTTTGGGCAGCTGCAGCAGATGCGGAAGCTGCGCCTGGGGCGATCCCGCCATCGGTTCGATCGGGGAACGGGGAAATGAGTGACATAAACCATCCATTTCCCCATGGTTTCCTTTGAGGGACCCCCTTCCGGTTCATTCCCCTGCTGAGCACCTGCAAGAAGATCGATTTCGGTTTTCCTTGCACTGCTTGTAAATGCGAGGTTCCCCTTGGGATGGATTTGTCTCAAGGGGACTCCTCAAGATGGTTGGGGTACCCCAGCAAAAAATGGCACATGCCTAGGATGGCAGGAGAGACGTTCGGGCTTAGCCTTTCTAAGGTTCTTATATAGAACCTTTCGCGGGGTGCGGGGTTTTTAGGTGTTCTCCCTAGATGGTGTCCACTCCGAAACCACTCCCCACTGTATTCATACATATACAAAGCATACTCTTCTTACTATTAGTATCCTTACTATTATTATTAGCATTATTATGAATATTGTCACTATATCAAAGGTAGATATTTCGTTTTCCCTTGTGGAACGTGGTCTGTCAGTGGACACCTTGGATCCTAGCAGCTTTGGATCCCGAAGAAGCTCTCGGCAGGGCAGCCTTTGGATGCTCCCCAAGGAGTGCTGAAGGTCAGGAACTTGTTCTAGTTGGTCGGCGTTCTTTGGTCCCCTGATTGGGGCTTTCTGATTTCGAGGCAGACAGATCGCCTTTCGTTTGTTTGTTTGGTATTTACGGTTTCGTTCGGCTTTCGTTTTTGGTTTCGGTAGAACCAGCCAAGCTCAGCTCGAGGTTTCTGGACTTCAACCAGCTCAAGGCAGGGACGACACAAGCCCAGTCGGCTTTGCCTTCTTTGCTGATGTTTGGCAATCGTCTGCGGGAGAAGAAACATGTTTTGTTTTTTTGCAGCACGACTACCAGTGTGCTACCTTGCAGTCTTTGCCCGGTTGCCCGATTTCGCTTCATCTTGTTGATCAGAGGTGCTCGTTTGGGAGTCTAACAAGGAGCATGTAGGAACAGTCGCATCTATCATCAGGTCAAGCTTTTTGATCACATCCTCACAGCCTTTTGTCGATGCTAGCTGCGCAACAGCGAATCCTGCGGCACGATCCGCTGACACTCACACTGAATCGAGCAGATGAGCGCGCATTATGCCTGCGCAATACTTGTTCCATCCAGACATCAAGGAGCAAGGAGCAGAAGTGCCCTACCAAGGCTTTCCACATGTGTTGACTATTGCAACATGGCGAGTGGCGGCAATCAACGCCAAAGCAGCAAAATGCGGAATTCCTCCCAGGCTAAAGCCAACAATGTGGCAGTGGAGAGACTCTACTGTTATCGGATGTCCATCCGAAATCGTGGAACGAAACTTACATATCCGTAGGTCGGCCGAAATTCAGCCACAACTGGCCGACAGCAAAAGGCAATGGGCCTATAGGTATCATCCGCAATATTTGTCCCAAGTGTTGGAAAGCACTACTTTCCAGTGCTCCGCACTACCCAAATCGTTGGTCAGTGTTCCGTGCCGATCATATGTTGCTTGTGATGGTTTCGATCTATTTCTTGCAGCCAAAGGACATGGATGCCGCCCGTGTGTCCACCTGTAGAGAGAGAGAGAGAGAGAGACGCATTTTCGGAGAGCAATGGATTCATAGGAGCTGCCAGACAGCTTCGGCCAGTTGAGCGCACTGGAGGAGTGATGGGCCATGATGTCCACGTTATGGGTCGCATTCATTTGGGGGAGTGTGTTTTGGCGGGTAATTGCCCTTATTTTGGTTTAATGGGAAGCCAAAAAAACCTGGGCTCCCCCTATGTAGGAGGCATTCATTTTAACACTATTGCACAGGCTGCTGAGCTATGCAGCTTGAGCCGTGGGTGCAAGAGAAGCTGGCGTTTGTTTGTGCCTTGGACTTTTGCGGGGATGCTGAAACGGAAATGGCTGTGGGTCAAAATCAATGGTACCATTTTGGGGTATTTTTTGGGGGATTGGGATGTTCACTGGGGGTACGGGCTGTTGACCCATGGCCAAAGGGCTTTTTGGGTGTCGTCTTCCTGAGAGCTGCCGGCGTGCCGGCGTGTTGGAGGAGCTTCATCTCAAGGAGAACCACCTCACCCATCTCCCGGCGCCTCGAATGCCCCAAATCAGATGCCACATGAACCGCATATGGCGAATGCACGAAGTGGATCGTGAGGAGTGAGGAGTGAGGTGGTATGAGGTGGTGTGAGGTGGTGTGAGGTGGTATGAGGTGGTGTGAGGTGGTATGAGGTGGTATGAGGTGGTATGAGGTGGTATGAGGTGGTATGAGGTGGTATGAGGAAAGGCGTCGTGTTTAAAAATACGGTGCCCCATGGTCTTCCCTCTCAGTGGCTTGCGAAAAAAAAAAAAAAAAAAAAAAAAAAAAAAAAAAAACAGGTCTCGGGTCAGTGCTGGGCTGGAGACGATGAATTTAAAGTAGTGTTGACGCAAAGGGAAAATAAGACTCGACCGGCATTCGGACATTTGTTGACATCATAGAAAAGAAGAGCTTGTGAGTGTTGCTTTGAAGGCTCGCTCAGGAACCCTCGCTCTCGCAGAGCGTGGTTGTTATTGGCCATCGCCACCATTTCGTTCCACACGCAACAGGGTGTGCTCATCTTGATGGCGCACTAAGATTCAACCAATCATTTTGAGGGGTCTCCAAGTTCTAAGACACGCCACAAGCGTGCTATTCACCAGCTTTTTGGGGGTCTCCAAGATGCGGCTCGCCCTGACCCCTTGCGAGGTCCACTACGCATACACATACCATTTGCATCTTCACGTATCTTTTGGGAAGTGTTCGGGTGTAGTTGGTCTTGAGCATTCTGATTTCCACCGCAAAAGCCAAGCAACAAAATTACAACGTGTTGGCTTGAAGGTTCCGGGGCTTTTCTAAAAGGCTTCTGGTTGAGGTGGCAACAACTATAGGAACAATGGCAACAGCCAAGCCGCGTCTTGTTTGTCCCCCGTGAACACGTGCCCATTCGAGAAGAGTGAAAGAGTCTTCAGTGGAGTGTCGGATTTGCTCGGGGTTTTTGGTTGGGGTGCTAGCTTCGTTGGTTTATTTATCTCGGCATAAATTTGACAAAGTGGTCAGGAGTGGGCCTTCTCCCTTCTGGCAGTCCAGTCGGCCAAGTCAAGCTGAAATCTGAGTTAGCCTTGGATCAGCAAGTGCTTAAGTCTGTATGAAGGATGTCGGCTTGACTCCGCTTGATGTGTCTGGCCAGTTCAATTACTGGCGGATTTTTTGCGCAACGATGCCACTCGGCCAGTTGGAGGCAGATAGCACGCATAGCCGTTAACTGTCCATGCTTCACCCTTACCTGTGCCCGAAGCTTTGTGCAGCTTGAGTATTCAACAAGTTTCTCCCCCTACGACTGGTTCCCTTTCAAACACCTGATATATTTGTTTCCTAGTTGAACACCAATCAAGTTTCCGAGTAAACACCTGATATGTGTTTCCTTTGGCTCCCTAAAACCAACCAGGGTTCCATTCAAACTCCCATTCTGAGCACCTCCCGTGTCCTCCAAAACCGACGCCCGAGGAGAGCTTCGGGGACCTCGCGAAGCTGCAGGAGCCACTTGGCCTGGCAAAGGGACCGGTCGGACCGCT
This sequence comes from Effrenium voratum, assembly GCA_963377175.1. Taxonomy (NCBI): domain Eukaryota; class Dinophyceae; order Suessiales; family Symbiodiniaceae; genus Effrenium; species Effrenium voratum. The sequence goes on along the minus strand of CAUJNA010000681.1, from coordinate 37,410 downwards.
GGTCTTGGAAAAGACATGGCCGAAGCAGCGCAAATGTGGAGTTGGAACCACCTCAAATGTGGACACGAATCCCCAACGGAATGATGTTAAATCAAAGGGTCCCCAATTAAGAATCATGTTCAAATGGAGTCGAAGAACGGAATGGCTATCAAGAGCTCTATCAATGGAGTGTTGCAAAGGTTTGAAAGCTGCTTCAGATCATGATTGATGGCTTTCGTTGATGCGCATTCAAGCCACAGGGTTGATGGCTCTTCATGGCGCCAGAGTTCGTGTGTTCCTATGAGATGTGCAGAAAGCTCGGAAGGCATACGCAAGGAAGCTCCAATGTCTTGGTCCGTGCCACATGTCTCCAAAGATGGTGTCATCCCCAAGTTAGTTGTCTGAGTTGCGGTAGCCTTTCAGGGCTTGCTGCTGCCTGGCGTTTGGAAGTCCAATCAAGAACCAGAGTCATCCACAATTGTGGAGATGCCATGGTATGTCCCAACCGGCATGCCAATGCACCAACCTTTCTCCATTTTTACGTGTCAATTTTGAGTTCCGCTACATCCTTATGCTTTGCTCAGGCGGATCCGTCTCTGTGTTCTTCCTGAGATGGAAATGAAATTTAACAGGCAACCGCCTCAAAAGTGATGGGTGGACATGAATCCCCACCGAATTTTGATGCCACCAAAGGGTCCCTTATTAAAATTCATACCCAGACGCGACTCGGGTGGCTCCGTGCGAACGGAGGCTGAGCCTGCGCTGCAACTACCTGAAGACTCTGCCCGAGAGCTTCGGCCGCCTCACCGAGCTCAGGGCGCCTCGATCAGATCTGTGGGTCGCCCAAGCGTTCCGCCAAAATTTACCGAAGGACCCCCATACTCCCTGGTCTAGTGGGGACTGACAGTGAGGGCCTGTGCCAGTTTGGTGGAATGGTAGAACCAACCAGCTAGTGCAGTTGAGCTCTCTTTGAAACTTTGACCATGTTACACACACATGTATATGCATGTATATATATATATATGTATATACACTCTGTATAGAAGGCGAGCAACAGACTTAGAGTGACGTGCCTTCATGCCCCGTCCTCCCCCCTTTGGCCTGGCGCCTTGCGTGCAGGAGCTGAGTCTCAGCTTCAACCCCCTGGAGTATTTGCCCCAGAGCCTTTCCCAGCTCGTGAACCTGGAGGACTGCTTCGCTTTGGGGGGGGGTCCCTTTGGTTCCGCTGGGAGGGTTGGGAATTTTCAGATTTTGGGGGGACAAGTGGGGGGAGGGCGTTTTCCGTTTGGCTCAGCCCTGAAGCCAACTTGAAAAGGGCACCCCTCAAAAACAACGGGGAAGCGGGATACATGGTTTCAACGAGGGTCAGTCAACGTACACCACTCGGGCGTTTGTCCACCACTCCAAGGGCAGAAGTTGGGAGTTCGGCCTTTGTGGTTGCCTTATGTGTTTTGTCCGGCAAGGGTCTTTGGAGAACGCCCGACTGTCTGACTCACAGGGATATCCGTCAAGGGTATGCATCTTGTTAGGGGACCCTACGGGGTCCCCTCCCGGTCGGTTTCCTTTCCCTTTCCTCTTACTATTTGAACCCACATTATCAATGTTCAGTCGTTTTCTGAATTCCCATGTCAGCTAGGAGCACAATGAATGTCGACCGTGTTGAATATCGTGGGCAAGCCGAACGCATTCGGAGGGGCAGCTTGTTTGCTATCTTCGCCTTTGTCTGCAGGTTGTTGAGACACCATTGATGCAACCTATCATAGAGGGCGTTCAGCTCACTATTTTGGGAAGCGCTCTAGCGGAAGCTTCCCCATTCTTTCCAGGGATCATCAAGAACCCAGCTTGGAAACAGCGATCGGTTTTTGAAAAGAAGGATGGTTGAAAAGAATGGAAAAGGAATCACCCCCTAGAAGCTCCGTATTTGACTCTGCCTCACGAGTCAGCGAGTCGAGGGCTCGTGGAAACATTTCTGCCAGGAGCTGCACCTCCAGACAACTGCGCTCACGCATCTCCCGGAGTGCGCGCTGCAGCTGAAAGCGGAAGGCTTTGGTAGACGTGAACGTGTGTATGTGTGTGTGTGTGTGCGTGTGTGTGCGTGTGTGTGTGTGTGTGTGTGTGTGTGTGTGTGTGTGTGTGTGGGTGTGGGTGTGGGTGCGGGTGCGGGTGCGGGTGCGGGTGCGGGTGCGCGTGCGCGTGCGCGTGCGCGTGTGCGTGCGTGCGTGCCTGCCTGCGTGCGTGCGTGCGTGCGTGCGTGCGTGCGTGCGTGCGTGCGTGCGTGCGTGCGTGCGTGCGTGCGTGGGTGGGTGGGTGCGTGCGTGCGTGCGTGCGTGCGTGCGTGCGTGCGTGCGTGCGTGCGTGCGTGCGTGCGTGCGTGCGTGCGTGCGTGCGTGCGTGCGTGCGTGCGTGCGTGCGTGCGTATGCGTGCGTGTGCGTGCGTGCGTGCGTGCGTGCGTGTGCGTGCGTGCGTGCGTGCGTGTGTGTGTGTGTGTGTGTGTGTGTGTGTGTGTGTGTGTGTGTGTGTGTGTGTGTGTGTGTGTGTGTGTGTGTGTGTGTTTGTGTGTGTTTGTGTGTGTGTGTGTGTGCGTGTGTGTGCGTGCGTGTGCGTGTGGGTGCGTGCGTGCGCGTGCGTGTGTGTGTGTGTGTGTGTGTGCCTGTGTTCTTTTCGGAAGGTGCCCTTCTCAGCTTGGTTTAGAGTCAAAGCAAAAGAACACCAACACTTGCAGGGCCGACTTTGTTGACATGTACGACATGAGGTTTCAACGTGTTTTCGAGCAGAGAGCTAGCTGGGAAGTGGGAAGAGCCCAACCAAAGGAGCAGATTTGTACATGACATGAGCCTCAGGGTGACCAGGGGCTGGTATTTTCCACACGTCTTGAAGCACATCATGATGCTCCCCTGGTGTCATGGCTTCCTACTTTGGCATGCGCAGTTATGATGGTCCACCTGGCGATTGATCCAGAAGGGTGTTTTTGGCATAGGATGTTCAGCTTGGGAATCACCCGCTCTAATTTTGCAACTCTCTCTCTCTCTCTCGAGCACCAGTTTTCCGTGAATGAGCCAGGCACCATCATCGTCTGGTCCGACCTCTGAGTTATTTGCGACAAAAAAAGGTTCGCGGCTGCAGTGCGATTTGGTTTGGGAGGCAACTTTAGACACGTAGAGCCTGGTCAATGCCTTGGGATCTCCTTTTTTGGGGGCTGAATTTGGCCGAGTTCGTCCTAACAAGCTTTCCTGCCTACCCGCGAGGCCTGCGTTTCACTCCCACAATTCTGCTTTTCATGCGAGTCAAGTCGAACTCCGGATTCTTATGCCATCCTTAGTGACTTGAATAATTTGCGGTTTTTGGGTCAGAGGTCAGGTGACCCTTCTGGGGCTCTCCCACAGGGACTCCTCTTTGCCACAGCTATATTTCTGAACGGCGCTGAAGGCTGCTGCTTTCCTTAGTGTTGGATATACTTTAATAGCCCCCCCGGAACAGTGCCAACAGTCTGAAAATTCGGGGGTCTGGGTTCGACTTAACATTGCCAATACTTAATTGAGTTTTGCCAGTTCTCAAATTTAGTATTGCCAATATTGCCAATTCTACATTAAGCACTGCCAAGACTTACTCAGATTCCCAGTACTTATAATTTTTAGCATTCCCAATTCTAACTTTTGATCTGCCCCTCCCACAAAAACAAACTGGACATTCACGAAACAGTCAGACTGAACAAACTTCAGGGCTTCTTGTGGGCAACTCCCTTTGTGTGACTGTTTGGCCTCAAAGACGTTATCCTGAATTTGATGGTTTCGGGTCCACTTCGCAAACTGGACTCCAATTGTTGCCCGGATTTGTTTGCGTGGCTTTTGTTTCCCGATTTTGCCTGTCCGGAAGTTTTTTTTAGTGTTAGGAAATAATTTGCTATTGTCGAACCTGAACCAGTCGTAGCATTCTGAATTAGGACAAACATGCTACGATAGCGACCCCGGGATTTGCTGAGCCAAGGTGGCTGTTTTGGTTGCTGAGCCAGACGTCGCAGCAAAGAAGCTGGCGGGCCATCTCTTCCCATTCCAATTTCCAGCATTTGCAGTGGCATACATTGCAGCCTATTTCAGCTGGTCATTTCTAGGTATGTATTTCTCCTTCCAAGTTGCACCGCTCGTCACAATCACAACCCGGGGAAATTGGAGGGTAGGGGGACGGTCCCAAAACATAGCTTATTGTTCTTTACATGAATTTGAGCAGACCTTTTAGTTTCTCGGTTTCTACTTGTGACTCAGGTGTACTTCTACGTCGACGCGCCACGGCCCCAGAGTTTCAGGAAGCTGCCCAGGGGCTGCATGTGACAAGCCACATTGGTTAGACAGCTTCGGGATCTGTTTCAAGCAAAAGAAAATGGCTGAAGACTCACATGGACGAGTCAAGACCCAGAGATTGCGGCCCAACAAATTGAGACTTGGCAAAAGGAAGGCTCGGGGTGCCTCCCAAACCACAAGTGCGAAGAAAGGCGCGCCAATCAATGCGTGTAATTGTCGAACGGCAGGGTTTTGCTGGACCTTCCTCCCAAGACTTACCTCTTGTCCGAGGGAATCCCTAGCTCTATGAGTCACGGCAGCCGATCAAGCACTTGTCTACCAGACACAAAAGATGGCTCAGGTTGTGTAAAGGAAGGATAGAGCAACCAGCGAGAGAAGCAACCGCGACCACCGGCCATGCCTTTCAAAGCAGCCGGGATCGGGGAAAGAAGGCCAGGCAGAGCCGCAAACAGCCGAGCTTTGTGGCCAACCAACAAATCACAAAGAGAGGGCCGTTTGCAAGGGATTGCCCTTCACTTGTATGACTTTCAAGGCGAAGGTGATTGATTGATGATCAAATGGGGAGCGGTTGGGAGACGAGAGTACAAGGGGCTGAAGAAGTACTAACATTATTTTCCCATGGTCATGTCTATATATTCAGTTTTATGGTTCCCCCGCCCCCCTAAAAAAAAGAAGATTTAGCCCCTTATAATTTGTGTCAATTGGGTAGCGGTTGGGAGCCCCTTATACCAACAACTTCACGCTCCGAGGTTTGCCTTCATGATCTACAAAGCGCAGTAGTGTCCGCCGGGAGCTGGAGCCAGGCCACAGGGAGAAAGTGGAGGAGGGAAGCTCGTTGGAAGGGAAACTGAAAGGGGTAGAAATGGCTGTGGGTCAAAACCAATGGCACCATTTTGGGGTAGGTGCACCACCCATTTTGGTCTTTTTTAGTGGGGATTGGGATGTTCACTGAGGGGTAGAAATGACAAGTTTGGCCAAAGCCATGTGGGTATGGGTCAAAATTCAACCACCAGGGGACCGCAGGTTTTAGTCTTTGGTTCTATTTACCAGGGTTCCGTTTTCGGTACGCATTTGGTTTTGATCCATGTTTCCACGTGCCAGGGTTCCATTTGGCGCCTATTTTTGACCCACAGCCAAATGACAAGTTTGGCCAAAGCCATGTCCAGAAAACGTCATACGGTGGGCCAGGTGTGCTATGAATATGTTAGTAGATTCTAAGAACATCTCGACCACTGTTGAAGCGAGGCCGTTTCGGAACAGTGGTCGTCTTTGCCGAGCCTCTTGTCGTAGACGGTCACAGAATACGTCCTCAGCCAAACCGGGGGGAAGATTTGCAGAGGCCAACCTGTTTGAGGGTCCCAAGTTCCCGCACACTCATGCCAATCCAGACCTTTTGTGCCACCCATCGCCGGCTTTCCTTTCGGTTTGCTTTTGGTTGTTTTCAAAGTCCATGCAAAAACGGGGTTTCCCAAAACAGGCACATGCATTTCACTCGCAAATTGTGACGTGCTCATTTCCGGGCAAAATCCACTTGGGAGTTACGACAACAAGTGTGCACACGGATTCTGTACCATTGACTTGCTGAGGCCCCCCCAACCCCCTCGTTTGGTGTGACAAAAAACAACTAAGGGGTTGCACCCACGCACATTTGGCAATTGAATCTGGGACTACCTTGAGGGGCATTTTCAGGTGGCCGAAGTGAGTCACCGCTTAGGCTTCATGGAAGGGTGTGTGCAAGGCAGAGAGAACATTTGCGTGGGTTATGCTGCTTTAAGCCTTGAGCCCACTATTTCAGGAGTGAAGAAGTCCTCTTTTGTGCTGCTTTCTGCTTTGAAATTGCCTGTTTCTTTAGTGTTTGTCCCTTTCCGGGGTGGACATTGCCTGAGGTTTCACCAATTCAGAGGTTGCCAACCATCGTCTCACCGGCTTCGGGGGTGCGGGCGGCGGTGCTTCGGCCACGCGCTGAAATGCCCTGACCTCGGGTCGTGCATGACTGGAAGCTGCCGCGGATGAAAACACATGGGCATGGTCAAACGACCACTTGGGGTTACTAGTGAAAGATTCCTCAGACGTTACATCCACGTGGCAACTGGGGCCCGCGACTTTGTAAATTTATTAACAGTTAATGACCAATGGTTAGACATCAAAAAGAACCTGAGAACGACGGGATTTCCGAGGGGGGGGGGGGGCCGACAACTGAGAAACTCCACGAGGCAGGGAAGGAATCCTGACCCACACAAGGAGTTTTGACCGTGACTCATGTGAGATTCAGGAAGGAAGCATAACATAAAACCCAGGTGAATCTGGTGTCAAGGGGGATGCAGTGAATCTCAAGTCCCATGGGCAAGCCATGATTTGCTCGGGCAAAAGGACACCTTGGGAAAAGGGCAGCATGGTCACCGGTCGAAACGCCATGCGATTGCACGCCGCATGAGCGATTGCACAATAACATGACAGGGAAAATCATCCGGAGTCTTCGGGTTCTTGCACGGAAATCTACAGCTCATCCCAGCCCCTCCCAAATGGAATTTGTAGACTGGATATTCTGACCGCTCCTGTGCCAAAAAAAAGCAATCACAGACCCCCGCCCCAACGTGGTTTGAGGCATTTCCCTTTGTGGGAATGCTGTTGCTGAGCAGCAAGGCTACATTCCTCCGCGTTTTGCACCTTGCCGAGTTTGGGTTGACTTGCATCTCCAGCAAAGGTATCCAACCAGCGCTGCTTTTGTCAGAACCTCTTCACAGCTTTTGCACGCAAGGATCTTAAGTTGGAAGAATTTGAAAGACAAGGTGCACCAGGCGGGCGTTGGGCCAAACAAGCACCGCCTGAAAACCAGCAGGTTCCGTGGGATATGTTCTGAATGACCGCTCGGCCTCCGGCTCAATCCCCGTGCCACAGAAAAGTCGCCTTGGCTGCTCGGCCGACTTGGAGAGTTTGAGCGGTTGATTCGTTCTGTACGGAATCCACCGTCGGGGATGAGTTCGAAAAGTATGGTCTCAACGCCCTATTCCCCCAGCAACTAGGTCTTCGAACCATGTGAGGCATCCAAATTGCCAGAGGGAGGCTGTAGGCTGCGAAGATTCGCTTGCTACGCTCCGCTGGCTCAGGAGAGATTTTGGCTGCTCAGGCATGGCGGTTGGCAGCTCAGATTCTGGCAGACTTGCCAGTAGAGAGGTGCAGTAAGGCCTTCTGCTGGATAGATGTCTGGATGATGAAAAAGCAAACCAACTGGAAGTCAAACACTTTTGTTGGGCTCCCGTGGACACAAACCTAAATGAATTGCGGCCCAGGCCAATGTGAGCTTTGATCGGTACATCAGCCAGTCAAACATGATGGAACTAGAGCCAATCTGACCAGCTGAGTGGGAGGACGCTGCCCCTCTCGCGCACTGAGGACAAACAGGGAGGAGTCTGGAACCAAGTGGAACAGAGGGGTAGCACTAGCACCTGGAGTGCGCGAGTCCAGTGACCACCTTGACTTGAATGGCCTGACCATTGGGGCCGGCAGGTTCTTCAGGTTCCGTTTTCTGTTTGGAGCCTTTTTGAGGACACCAACAAGAACCAAGTGGTTTGACTGAGAAATGCTTGCGTGCACTGAGGAAGATGACTACAGGGCGTTCGGATCCGAGAGGGACGGAGATCTAGGGGGAGAGAAGCCGTCAGGCTGATTTCGGTTGATTTCCCGCCCAAAATCCCCTGCGGCTGAAAGCTACCGGGTTCCGGGGCTGTTGGGGGAAACCACCTTTTGTTCTTTTCTTCGTGGTAACAGAATGCATGTCCGAGCCTTCTGTTTGCTTGACACACTGGTGTGGAACCCCCGAAAAAAAGAACCACATGTGGGTCTGCTTTTTAATAGGGGTACCCTTTTGGGGTTGGTTTAAAGGGGGCCAAAAGGAAACCCACCATTTTGGGGGTCCCCTAAAAAAGGACGCACCCATGTATCACTGTATCGCACGAGATGATTTCCCCTGGCAAATCCGCATCCGCCGAGGCAAAAGAAGCGGCCGCTGTCCCCGGATCGGGCAGACCCTTTTGCAGAGTCTACGCCAGCCCCAGAGCTGTCCACCTATGCAGCGCCTTGGGCAAAAAGAAAACTGGGGTTCCTTAAACTGAGTGTGTGTGTGTGTGTGTGTGCGGAGTGACAGAATGCCCTGTCACCACCATTTCGGTTTATCAGCAGGGGGACCAGGCGTCTTGCTGCTGACCTGGTCTAACAAAGCTAGGCAGCAAGACGGGATACCGGAGTTGGCCACTCCGGCGTACCTGCATTTCCGTGATGCCGTGATTCTGAAAGTCCTTTTGGCCCCTTGGTTGCGGCGCTGTTTGTGCTTCTTGTTCTTTCGGGTAACGTGTTCGCCGCTAGAGGGAAGCCGAGTGCATCGCGAGCAGAACCCAGTCGAGACTCATCAGTTGTACTCGAGACTCATCAGTTGTACTCGAAAGATTAGCACTCTCCATCTGGAGTTTAAGTGTGTACACCCCATTCGTGGGGAATCCTCGGGTGTACCCATTGTGTGACCCCGGGCCGGCTCTGTCGGAAAATTTGACCTCAACGTGCGTATCATAGAACAGCGGAATTTCACATTTAACCAGGAACGAGGTCTCACTAAAGGGAAGACAGCGGTCAGATCATAGAGACGTCTCACCTTTGCTTATTACTTGATATTGGTTGAAGTGGTTGATATCTTGCCGTTGATTCCTTGCCGTTTCATGAATTTGCTTGTGGACTGATGCGTGTTTCTCAAGATGAAAGCATGGATTGGAACAACGATTGAAGGTCGATTTTGTGACCATGTCTCGACGTGATGATCGTGATAGATCCAGGACTCGGCGCAGACGTGATCGGAGCACTTCTCCTCAGGCTCGGAAAGCACACCGACGTGAACACAATGAACACCACGTCCCGGATGGCATGGATTGGAACAATCTGGTATCTTGGCAACACAATTCCGGCTACAATTCTGCCAACAACTTTCCGATGATGCCCACCAATTTTCAATCGACTCACAGTCCCACACAGCAATTTCAACATCCATCGATCAACTACATGATGCCGATCCCTCCGGAACCCACGCCAACGAAGTTCATGCCGCCCGTGATGCCTCCACCGGTCACTACTCAGCAACCTACAGCGCCACCTGGACCTCCTGCGGCTCTACCGGTTCGCCCTCAGAAAGCCTGGCTTACACCGTCGCCTGACTGGACACCTGGAGATGGCATGTTTGATGTCAATCAGCTCTACAACTTCAGCTTGCCCATGACCGTTGCCAACACTCCGCATGGCAACCTGCGCGACATGTCAGGCATGGACATTCGTGACGTTCGCCTGGTTCAGGTCATTCATGGGGGGCTCACCAACTGGCTCCTCCGACCGTTCGCTCACGGCAGATTCGTGACGTGGGAAGGCTTTCGCACCCGCACCGAGGCCTTACTTTGGAGTACCTGTTCCAAACTACTACGACGATCACAGTCGATCAACCTGCTCACCCTGGAAAAGGACCTTGCCAACTCGCTGGGTCTCAACATCGATGACTTCAATCAGCGGATCAAGGTCCATGAGCATTTGGCCAACTTGGTACTTCAATTTCTTCAGCAACACCAAGCTTCTCTCACGCCTTCTACACAGACAGATGACATGGTCAAGAAGTACAATGATCTCAACCGTGCGCATGAACTGCTCCAAGCTCAGTATTCAGCATCACTGCGCGCTTCGACCTCTCCCACGATGGCAAGCCAGAAAGATGATGCAGAGTTGGTTACACCTCCACCGGTCAACCACACGCAATCCTCTTCACCTGCCAGCTCCCTTCCTACCGCCAGTGCAGCGGCCCGTGATGGCAAGTCGTTTGATGGCGCGGTGCAACCCCGGATCATTCAGTCTCTTCACGGAGTGTCTTCACCGCCGTCCAAGCCGGCGGCGTCACAATTGCTCACCATGCACAGCACGCCGGAAGAAGTTGTCAAGTACTACACATGGACCAGTGACCAACCACGCCTTTATCTCAAGCAATCGCCCACAACCACGACTTTGACGTCACTAGTCAAATGGGCTAATCACCCGTCCCGACTCAACGGCAACAAGTCATTGGATTCCATGGCGACGCAGCTCCTTCAGGCGCGTCAACGCATGCCGAAAGGTGACGCACCCACTCTCTCGTGGGGACTGGAGCCTGGCTATCTCACCAAGCTCACTGAGAAGGCATTGAGTCACCTCATCGTGACCGCTCGACTACTCAGCTGATGAGCAGACATTTTGACGATCTTCGTTATCTTATGAGCCCGGAGCGGCAACCGTGTCACGGATGAGTCAAGGTTAAAACTTGTCCGTCATCTTTTTGCGTGACATCAGTTTGATCTTGTGCTTGGTTGTGCTTGCATTGCCTTGTACGTGCTTTTCTGAGCAGCTTGTAACCATGTCGCCGCCTCATAGTCGATTTCATTGGTTGCAATTGCACCATGTTGGATGAGCTTCGCCGCTGTGGAATCTATGATGATGTTGCACAATGGCAGTTTCTCGACAATTTTCTACACTCGTTGACCATGTTCTCTACGTGCTGGCAATACTGCTTCCCTGGATTACCACCACCCTCGATACCAGCTGAGGAGTACGAATCAATCACACAGCTACCGTGGTTGGGCCTCATTCTGGAAGTATTAGTCGTGGTCCGGATTGCCCTTCAAATTCCGCATCATGCTATGTCACAATCTCAACACACTGTGGCCAACAGGTATGAGCTTCATCGATGCCGGTGCACTGCCTATTTATTGATCAGTTTCCTACAACGTCTCATTTCCCAAGATCATGGCTACTTTCCGCCATTCTTCGAAGTCCTTCACTTCTACAAGGCATCGCTCTTGTGTGAAATCATGCACTCCGCCTTTGCCGATACGCGGCATCTTCGCTCATTGCGGGCGCGATTTCCGGACCTCTATGACTTCATCCACGACCCAGGTCATCATCAACAGCCGTGCGTTTACATACGACTTTCCCCATGGCACACACCTTACTACGTTGGTGCGACTGATCAGGATGTTCTACGACGTGAACACTCACGCAGTCGCAAACTTCTACAACTACTTCGGGGACGTCATGCATTCTTTGAACCCGCGCTGCACTACTGGAAGCGATCCAACACTTACTGGCTCTTTTGTGCTGTTCCAGTTGAGATCAAACTTCCCGTTTCCTCGGTTTGGGTTCAGGAAAGCAAATGGCAATACCTGCTACGCCCGCATTTGAATGCACCCTGGGTACACAGGCTTTTGCGAAAGGTGGGCTTCCGAGAACACCTCGTTGATTTTCGACGTCATTCGTTGTCGTCTCCCACTTCCCTCGGCTTGCACAAGCGGTTTCGACGACTACATCCGGATCTTCAACGGCAACTACGTCCTGACATGCTGGATGACATTCAAGCCCATTATTCCATTCTCTATCAACTGGGATCCAATACAGGTGCATCGTTCCAAGTCATGCGTGACCTTCTATCGGCGGCTTTCCCTCCTACTCAGCTTTACTACTTTCTGCGACTCTCCGTCTTTGTCAACGAGCCCTTCCGATCCAAGGCACAGAAGCTTCTCGCCCAGGTGTTACGCAAACGACAGCTACAATCACCCACCACTTTGACACAACTACTCCTACCACCTCTACATGTCCGGAATTGGAAAGCTCTACTTGGCACATGGTTACAAAGCTGGATTGCTTCTCATCGTGATTTGTTTCCTTCCCTTTTCCTCCCAAAGATCCGGGTGGTGGAGACTCGCAGCGCCACATTGGGCGACAAAATCTACAACTACCGCAAATGGCAGCGCAGATGGACTCCTGAAACATCCTTCCCGTGTTGTTGTTTGGACATCGAAGACCACCATGTACACCGTGCACATGGACATGTTGTAATGGTTGATGAGTTCTCACGCATCAATGCAGACATTGACATGGAAATCATGGCCGCATCAATGAAGGATCAGTACTTTGGTGATGTCGATTTGTTACATCAACGTTTCACCACACAGCTTCGCAAACTTGCTCGTCGTTGGCATGTGCATGGGTCCAGTCTTCTTGTTGACTTGCAGCCGGTTTTGACTCAGTTGATGAACAATCATCGTGCTAACCTTCAAGACCGTGTTCATCGGTCATCGACATCGTTGCAGCGCACCGTGGCTTCTTTGTCATCATGGGTGGTAATCCCCGCGGATCATTTTCCCTCACGTGCACATGTGATTTGTCCGTCTCTGTTTGCTATACTGATGCGGAAGACTTTTTGCTCGGGAGATGTCTTTTCACTTTGCCGTGAATCCGCAGCATCGTTTCGCTCTGAAGTGGTAACTACGGTCAGCGCTATACATGGGGACTTCGACTTCAAGCACCGTTGCCCACAGCTCGCATCCTTCCAAAGCCGACCAAGGACTGGCAGAAAGCACGACCCATCATCTCGTTCTTTCGCACGTGGGCAGCTCCCTTCCTCACGGTCTTCGGCGCCCTCATATTTGAACTCACCAAAGCTACTTTTCCTGACATTGCAGGTCAACTTTCAGTACAAGAACTTGTCCAGCAGCTGTGGGAGTCGCTGTCACAGGCAGATCCCGATGAGTACATCCACCTGGTGTCACAAGACCTGTCAGGCTTCTTCACGTCCATTCCTACGGAACGATTCCATCAGGCACTACAAGTGCTTCTTCATCGGTACGATCAAGTTGTTGGCCTTCGTAGATCCTCTCAATGGTCAGTGTTCGAAGTAAAGTCTGACCATAGACGCCGCATGTTCAAAGGAAAATGGCGCCGTTAGACCAAGATCCCTAGAACTTTTCATGAACAAGATCTCCGACACCTTCTGGACTTTGTCATTGACAACAGTCACTTCGAGATCAACGGATATCTGTTCCGCCAAGAACGGGGAGTCGCTATGGGATCACCAGCCGCACCGCCGCTCTGCAATTTGGTTGCCACGGTTGAAGATTTCTTCTGGCATCAGACAATGTGTTCTTTGCGTTTTCGCATGCCCGATATCGGTGTGATCTGGCATGAGCGCTACGTTGACAATCGTTTCATTCTGCTACGTGATTCTGCCCCTCACTCGCCCGTGCTTATGAATTTTCTTTCCCTTGAATTTTATCGCCCACCAGTGATGCTCGAGGTTCAGCATGATGACAAAGTGCTGGGCTATCGATGTGATTCTTCTTCCAGGACTATTACACCACAGCTACCTGATCATCCCTCCCAAATCAAAGGAATTCGGAGTGCTAATGACCAGATGTTTACTTATTCTTCCTGGTCTTCTCGCTCATGGCTCATCATACGTGGTGCACAACCTGCGGTGCAGCAACAGCAAGGACTTAACGCCCTTAAGCGCCTCTATGAGGACAAAGGCTTTGACCCCCGCCTTCTCCGTGACGTTCGGCGTCGGCTCGAGAGAAAATCTGCATGTGAGCTTGTCATGTTGTACCTTCTTGTGTCCCCTTGTGATTGGTGTTGATGTATTGCGTTGTGTCTGCATTTAGCTGGCTCAGAACCATGGCGGAGTACACGGTCACCAGTCTCTTGCGCTCAGACGGATCAGTGCAAACTACGAGCCGCGTGACGTTGGAGCACCTTCCCAACTTCATCAACGGCAATGAGATACAAATGTTCATCCGGACACACGGACTAGCACATCAGCAAAGTGTACAATCCCACTCCCCTCCCGTGATTCTTTGGCACTTGGAACCGGAAGGTCACGTTCACGTTCGCCCAGGGCACATCAGTCCCGGATACAGCTCACACCGGGCCTGCAGGGAAAGTCAGATGAGGAGGAGGACTGGGGTGAATGGAAAAGTGATGGGAGGCGTGCTCATGGTGATCAAAGGAGGCCACGATCGCCTTCGTTCCCTCCCGCTCGAATCAGTCCATCCGAGACCCGCATCGGGATGATACCTCTCTCAGTTCGACAGCATGTACCCGATTTTGGCAGTCATCGCTTCAAGCTGCGCACTGGTAGCCGGGTCGAGGAGATTGCCATCGTCCTGAATGATGTCCTTTACTACACCTTGCCCTCGATTGCCGCCTTAGAATTTCCTGATCCTGAACAGTGGAAGAAATCGTGGGAGACGGTCTACAGGAGCCTCATGCCGCATCGCCGCAGCATCATCGAAGATGAGCAGCGGGTCAAGTCCATTTCGGAGTTTCCGTTTTCTCCACCACCTCATGGCGTCCCGGGACGCTGGACGCATCGAGTGGTTCAAGACATTTCTGACTACTTCCAGATCTCCCCGAAGTCGCTGCCACAGCAGCTCGTCATACAGCTTGGCATCTGCGAAGAGAAATGGCCATATATCAGCAGGACTGCGCGGACGTATCACCACTTCTCCACGGACAAAAAGAACTCCCAGAAGAACCTCTTCGGGATCATCTTCTCGTTTGAGCCACGCCGATTGTTGCCGGACAAGCATCGCACTCAGTCACAGTCGACATTTTTCTGGTCCCATAATACGAATATGCAGGCGGCCATGAACATCCTGCGTGATGAGGAGCTGATCAGGCCCTCAAAGTGGCAAGAGCATCCTTCTCCCAACCGCGAGTGCTCAAACTGGAACCAAGTCTGGTTGCCTCCGATGGGATTTTACTGCAGGGGCAGCCTTCAATCTCAGGAAGCGGCAATCCAAGCAGCCGCGCAGTTCGCGGGAATTCGCACGGATCGCCCCGTGTGCATTGGTGGGACTGCGCGTCTCCGGCAACCGCACGCCACTATACCCCGTGGCGGAGTGTACGCTGACATTGCTGCTTCCCATTACTATGATTGCATTCACGCCAAAGATGGCAGGTGGAAACTGCGATCGTCAATTGCGGTGCCCAGCTACATGGGCATGTTCTGGTGAACGGCCATGACAATGCAGGCTCACGACCCCCTTGTTTTTCATGGTGTCCACCATGACGCTCCTCTTCCGGAAAAAGCGCATCGGGTTGTCTGCGGCTTAAGTTTTGATGGAGTGTGTTGCATGCTTGTTGCGTTTTTTGCCGTTGCTGCCTTTTGAGTAGATTACTGATTGCTTTGGCCCCTCTCTGTCGCATCTTCACCTGCATTGTGATGGATCACGGGGATCTTCTACGTGAATGTCGGCACATGTTGGTCGCCATTTCGTCACAAATCAGTCTTCTTCTGGCCGGACTACAGCGTCTTGAAGGCCAGCAGCGGCATCCACAGCCGCCGCCACCGCCACCGGTTCCCGACGGCCACCTACCGCCGCTACCTCCGCCGTCTATGACGCCACCGCCCTTGACGGCAACATCAGGCCGCCCGGACTACATGACTGCACCGGTCACTCTTGTGGCCACATCAGACAACCGCACGGAGCACCCGGCTCACGTACGCACGGTGAGTGTCAGCACCTCCTGGGAGCACAGACGGAGGAGAAGGTCCCAGACATCGGGAGCCTCATCGGCGCCGATCTCGCAGTCAACATCGACGGCTTCCTGGCCGACCTGATGACGCGGTTCCCACATCCCGCCGCCATGCCTACAATCCAAAGTACCCGCCGGCAGTGAAAGCCATGCCGGCGTGTCGACCATCTGGTCTGTCGTATGACCGTTGACGGAACACCAGCGGCAAAAGGACCTCAGTAGTTCGGCGCATGCATGTGTGCAAGCATCATGTCTTCACCGTTCCGCAGCCTTACTTGCTTGATTTGTACTTGCTGTGTGTTCATTTGCCATGCAGTTGTCAGTCGAGTTTGTGAACAACCTGGTGGCGGTACTCAATGTCCTTGCATCCCAAGTTGCGACAGCGCTGGACACTCTGAACTTTGCCCTGATGTCTGAACGAAGCCATCCGTCAGATGCTAGAGTGTCTGCCAGGGCACCACGGAACTCCAGGCACGGCCTGCGTCCTCGCATCATCACAGAGCGCCTTTCGTCTGACCGATCCCGCTCTCCTACTCGACTTCGAGCCCGCCCTCTGGACACTTCCTCAACCTGGTATATACCGGCCTTATCCCCGCCCCGTGCGGCACATCGAGATGCCGCCGACAACAATTCTGGTCGTCGGCCTGAATCGATGTTGGATCACTTGCCATCACCGCGGCCACTTGCCCCCTCAGCCCCACACGGCGGACGAGAACCAGGACAGATGACGCCTACAACGCCTGACTCGGATTCTGATGGTTCCGTGCGTCCACATCCAGATGCCTCGTCGTTCAGACCGTCTCCTACGGTGGTTCATGGACCTCGTGAACTTCTACAAGAATTCACCATCGCACTTCGCAATGCACACCGTGAACCTTTCACGGCATGGACACAGGGTGAGCTGGATGAGATGGTGCGACGGAAGAAAGACAAGGATTCCAGGCCCACGTACAAAACCATCGCTCGGTTCCTTCTGAAGCCCATTGAGGAAGTCAAGCAGGCATGGAAGGTCTATCAGCAACTTGAGGCCCGCGGGTAGGAACCCGGTCATCAAATGCAGCAGCGACCACAGGAGGACTAAATGGTCGGCCGAGGCGGTGTATTTGGCTAGTGTTGCAGGTTGCTTTCACTTGAGTGCCATTGTATCAGGGTAATTTGCATGCCGTTGTGGGTGTTGCCGCTTACGTGAATTGCATTCATGACTGAGTTGCTCAAAACATGTCGGAACAAGTCGTACAGACGTACATTACTTGGACTCATGGAGCGCAGCCGACGTGGTTACAGTTTCACGGACCTGGAGCCCTGCTGGACAGACCCATTCGGCAGACTACGTCGCCTCCGCCCCCGCCAAGTTTCCCACTGCTTCTGCCACCCCCGCCTCCTCCACCACCACCACCACCGGTGATTCTACACCCGCAGTTTATGCCCTCA
Organism: Effrenium voratum; assembly: GCA_963377175.1. Lineage (NCBI taxonomy): Eukaryota > Dinophyceae > Suessiales > Symbiodiniaceae > Effrenium > Effrenium voratum. Next base: position 20,337 of record CAUJNA010000681.1, on the reverse strand, counting down.
GTACGGAGCCCCTCGATCTCAGCTCCTCGTGGACAATCATGCCCTGCTACATCGAAATCGCAGCGCACACGCCGCTCGGTCCACAGCACTAACCATTCCCGTGATGAAGAGCTACACAGTCCAGGGCGTTCATTCACACGATCTAGGACAGCATCCGCTTCAGCACCAAGGCGATCTCGGCGGCCGTTTACCGTGTTTCCCTCCAAACGAGCTGGCCGTCAGTCGCTGTCCCCATCGGCAAATTGCAAGCATTACTGTCATGCCTTCCTGCACAATGGGCGGAAATGTCTTTCCCCTTGTGTTCGCAGACGACCAGGACATTATCATTGCAGGTGTGCACGGCATCAATGGCGATGAAGCTTAGGGGCCGTATATTACAAACCTCGCTGCTGTGTTTCACCTTGAGTTTGAAAAGTTGCCTTGCATTCCGTCAGCTGAGCGCGGTTGTCATGGCATGTGTGTTTTAACCGCAGATTTTCGCTTGCTTGAAGCGGCCGCGTGATAGCTTGTCTTGCCGCTATGAACCCTCACTATTTCGAGTACCAGATCGACAGAGGAGTGGAATGGATTCGAATCTACTCACCGGGCACGTGGCGACCCGTTCCTGATGATGCTCCAGTGCTCGCACCGACCTACGCTTCTACGTATCGGGAGTGGCGCAGGTCATATCGCTTCCAAGTGTACTGGTCCGAAGACAGCACCGGAGGAACAACAACGGATCCCATTGTCACGCCTAGTTCGTATGTGTCCTACCACGTGTGGGAGTACCGAGACTGGCAAACACGAGGGTATCAACGACTTGGAGCTCCTGTACCAGCCATTGGTCTCGCGATGCTCGTGAATGCAGACGACAATTCCTCGGCGGACTCATCGGTTCCGGATGGGGCATGGCGTGAACCGTCACCACCACCATTCTATGATCCTTGGAACGACTCGGGGTGATACTGGAGCAACATGTCGGATAAATTGACGCGGTAGTGCTTGCTTTGCATGCGATTCCATGTTGGGTTGTCTTGCTTGGTGTTGTGTGTCCCGCCTTCAGCTGTTTGCCGCTCTCATTTGACCCTGAGCGGCTTGCCTGGTTGATATGTTCAATTGTACAATGTATGGCCCAGCACGTTGGGCCCTACCTCGCTACTTTGACTACGACATCGTCAATGGCCCCGACAATACGAGAGTGGAATGGATTCGGATCTATGTTCCCGGTCCGTGGCATCCAGTCGCCGAGAACACCTTGGGACCAGCCCCGGATGACACAACCACCTATCGGGAATGGCGTAAGGTTTTCCACTTCGAGGTGTATTGGCCGAGGGATAGCACAGGCGGCACCAATACAGGTGCTGTTTCGCAGCCGGTGTCTTATGCATCCTTCTATACTTGGTATTATAGAGACTGGGTCACCAGGGGATACCAACGGCTGGGTCGCCCACATTTCGGGCGCACCGGACCTCATGTACGCTGGTTTGACATCTTCATCGGCATCCTCCAACTCGGATGGTGGCTGATGCTCGGTTTCGCAATCCTGGGGAGTCTGTTCAGTTCAATTAAATGCGGGAGATTGACTTCGATTTCGGAGCCGTGCATTGCTGCAAAAGTGATTTCTTGCATTGCGGCAGTTGTGTTGCTTTCAGCAATTGTTGTCTGAAGCCGTATGCATATCAAGTTGTCTTTCCGGGTTTGCGGTGTCATGGCATGGCTAGAATGGTGTCCGGATCCTCAACAACCAGATGCCCAGTGGGTCAAGATCTTTCATCCGGGATCATGGACTCCACATCAAGAACATGATGCTCCACCTCCTCCGCACACGTATCGAGAGTGGAAGGAGTTCTATGATCGCAGCCCGCACCAAGACGGTGAACAGCTCAATGTCACCAAGTGGTACAAAAGAGACTGGGCCACAGAGGGCTATCGAAGAGTCGCAGCACCTCAAACAGGTCATGACTTTGATTCTATGTCCTTTCCGGATCAACACAGCGTGGCCACACAATCCACACCATTGAGTATGTCACCGCAGTTGTTGGACGCGATCCTTAGATCCTCGGATGCGGCGGATTTCTCTACCGAAGAGCTCACTCGCCTCCAGGAAGGGATTTCTCAGCAGCTGACGACTCGTGCGCATCACGCTTCCCAACTTCATCAACCTGTACGTGCATCACGGGGAGTTGCACCACCAGAGACGGTGGGGATCTCTGAGCCATACCGGCCTGTTAACTCCTCCGACAGCTGCAAAGCCAAGGCGAAACCTATCTTCGAGCTAAATGAGGACTAGATGCACGCGAGTGGGGTAGCGGACAAAATAAGGGTGGTTTTGACGCTTGCGTGACCTTGCTTGGTTGTTGCTTGTACATGGTTGTGCATCGTGCATGTCCCTTTATCAGCTGGATCGGAACCCGCGATACGCTTTGCCTCTCACTTCGACATGGACATCGAGGATTCGCAGCAGCGCCCATGGCTCGAATACTCGGTCTGGCAGGATCAGGAGTGGGTGCGGATCTACACTCCAGGACAGACTCAGCTATGGCAACCCGGTGAACCGTACCTGATCTACCAGACAACTCTTTTCGGGAGTGGAAGCGGGAAACTGATCCCAGTGGTGGGTTTGGTGAACATGGTCAGACATGGGCGATTCGCGACTGGCAGCATCAAGGATACCAACGCATTCTGTCTCGAAGGGAGTCCTTCACTACACATCATGCCCGAGATCCAGCACTTGGGAATGTGCGGAATTCCGATGCAATTCCAGTTGAGGAGACGTTCACCTATGCTACTCCGTTTTCTCATGGTGATCGCTCGACTGCTGCACAACTCACTTCAGCCCTCTATGGCGACACTCGTAATGCTCAACGTGGTGACCTTTCGTTCCCGTCTTCTGAGCGGTTAAGGGCTGTTTCTCGTTCCCCTCGCCGCGGTGGAATTTTTGGTCAACGATAGGGACACGGAGTTGAGCATGTGATCTTCCTTCGGAAAAAGTGACTCCTCGCCCCTCATTGAGGGGCGTGTGTGTGCGGAGTGACAGAATGCCCTGTCACCACCATTTCGGTTTATCAGCAGGGGGACCAGGCGTCTTGCTGCTGACCTGGTCTAACAAAGCTAGGCAGCAAGACGGGATACCGGAGTTGGCCACTCCGGCGTACCTGCATTTCCGTGATGCCGTGATTCTGAAAGTCCTTTTGGCCCCTTGGTTGCGGCGCTGTTTGTGCTTCTTGTTCTTTCGGGTAACGTGTTCGCCGCTAGAGGGAAGCCGAGTGCATCGCGAGCAGAACCCAGTCGAGACTCATCAGTTGTACTCGAGACTCATCAGTTGTACTCGAAAGATTGGCACTCTCCATCTGGAGTTTAAGTGTGTGTGTGTGTGTGTGTGTGTGTGTGTGTGTGTCAACCTCGTTTTTTTGTTTTTTGATATTTGGGCTCTACGGCATGGGTTCCTTCAAGGGGGGGGGGGTGGTGTCAAAAACCGGGATCCTTTTCGGGATATTCTCAGGCCAATAGGGCCCGAGCCTCTTTGGAGGGGTTTTGCAAGCCACCTTTGGCGGCTGAACACCGCAGCTCTGATTTGCCGGATCCCGGAGGAAAGCCCCGATTTTCGCTCGACCTTTGAAACTTGCGCAGGGGTTCGTTGATTTGACAGCCGAAACGACAGCATCCTCCCAGTTGAAGTGGCCAGCGCAAGCTGAGGATGTGATGGTGGGTCAGCAGCTGGACAAGGAGAAGAAAGAGGTTCTTGAGAAGATCAGGCAGAAGAAGGAGGCCGGCGCACGTGGGCAAACGGCGCACCCGGTGTTTTTCGACCCACTCTTTTTGGGCCAAACGCCAAAAGGCAAAATGGAGGTCAAACCCAGTTTTTGGGGTTGGGAAAAACGGGTCCCTGAAAAAGGGGGCTGTTTTGAAAATGCGGGTGCTAGCACCTGTTGAATCGCCCCAAACATCCCAAACATCCCAATCTGGGGCGCCCTGCGGCGTCTTGCTTTTTTCAGAAACGCCCTTTGCGGTTGGTTTCAAGGGACGCCATGGCCAAGACTGGTTTGCTCTTTGGTTCTTTGTCCTTTTCAGCGTTTTTGGAGAGTACTATTTCAAAACCAGCAAATGAACTTGTTGCAGGTCAAAGACTAGCCCAGAAGAGCACTTGCGTGTTTGTGCCCAAATCAAAGACAACAGGTTTGCGTTCATGTGAGATAAGTTAAATAGTACAACAGGTCACTCGGAGTGTCCCTGGTTCGCAAATCCAACATTTGCACCCACAGCACATGCCGTGTTGCGTCGGAGGGAAGTAGGTGCAGATCATTTGAGCGCTGGGCTCGGTCAAGAAGCTCGGCGGCTTTTTCTTTTCTGTTCCCACGGAGGTGGGATTCGGCGATCCGCAGGAAGAAGCCACAGCAAAGGCAGAGGGCAAGGACGGGTGGCCACGGGCCGTGTTGCCAGGTGAGTGCCTCACGGAAAGGGAATGCCTTTGTGAGGCATGGTCTCTCCCTCTCGCTCTTCAGAGCTTCCGCGCATATGGGTCTGTCCTTCTCTTTGGGGGCCCAACATGGATTTTTTGGTTTGCCTTTTGGGACCCCCAGATCGGCCTGTCCTTTTTCTTTTATCAGGGGACCCCCCCAAGTTGGATTTTCCGGGTTTGCTGTTGGTTTCCGCTTTGAAACCACCAAGCGAGGGGGCGCCCTAAATGGCTGTGGGTCAAAACCAATGGTACCATTTTGGGGTAGGTGCACCACCCAGTTTAGTCTATTTTAGTGGGGATTGGGATTTTGACCCATGGCCAAATGACACGCCGAACTTGGCCGTGAGGAAGTCCCGGAGGCGGCGAAGAAGCAGAGAAGCGCCCGGCGCCCGGCCGCTCCGATGCTGGCGGCCAGGGGGCCACATATCCTGTGGTTGAGGGAGCCTAGAAGCCTAAGGCCCATTTCACTTCCATTTTCTTCAGAGTATGTTTCTATTCCCCTGTTGGTTTGAAAGGGAATCAGTTTGTCACTACTGGACATTGACATATTTCTATTTTTCCCAGGGGACGAAACAGCAAACTTGGTGGTTCCCAGCTATCCCCAGAAAGGTGTTTAGGTTTCTAGGCTTGAAAATCCAAGACTTCCCTTTGGGAAGTTCACCAGTCGAAGTTCAGCCGGGCGAGGAGGTCCGCTCATAGCCGGGGATGGGCCAGGAAGCGAGCTCCAGCTCCAAGCCGGAGGAGCCGGAGGGCGACAGATGGGCGCGGAGCTCGGCGCGGCTTTGTGTCTGCCTCCTTCTTCTTCTTCTTCTTCTTCTTTTTGTAAACAAGAAACAAACACAAAAGACAAAGCAAGCAAACCGAGGGTGGAAACCGTTTTTAGGAAAGGACCGGTATATCTCCTGTTATCAAACATGTCCACTTCAATAGGGATGTAAAAGGCACGCCAATTATGGGGCATCCTCTTGACCCTCGGTTTAGCGTTTCATTGTGGAGCGCCCCCGCCCCCGCCCCCCAAAAACGGCACGCTGCACGCGAGTCGGGGAAGCTCAGGCCACACCCATTGGAGGTGGTGAGATTGGCGAGTCGTCCCTGCCTGAGCTTAAGAGAGGCGTCTGGGGCTTGCTTGTTCAGGTTGCGAAAGTCGACGGAAGCCTCGCGAAAAATTGGTTTGGCTTCCTCCAGTTTTGCGTTGGGCATGCACTACCCAGAGGGTCTTTGCTACCGGCTTTGGCCCTGAAAACAGCCTCATGGCTGCATGGACCTGCCTCTGATGCTATTTTATTCATTTGGTTGCCCCACCCCCAAAATCATCCAAGGAATCCAGCTGCATTCCGAGGTCGGCACGAGCTGACGCATGCTACATGCGAATGTCTAGTACTATTTCCTTGCTCCGGTATGAGTGGTCTTGGACCCTCGCGGCTCTGATAGATGAGGTCTGCAGCTGAGAAGAAGCCCGAGAAGGAGCCAGAGGCAAGGCAGAATATTAATTCACCGCAACCATGACGACGCATCGTGAGGGATCTGGTTGTGTGTTTTTAGGTTGCTTAGCCATGTTAAGCTTGCCATATTCAGCTCATGTACCATCAGGTTTTCCTCCATTTCCCTCCCTTGGAACCTCCAGGTGGCAGTTGTTCCATCCGTCAACTGGTCGACTTCGGGGAAAACTGCCAAGGTGACCCCCTGACCATGCCAACCCCCCAAAAAAAAGCTCTGGGGCTCGCCAGGGCGACGAGTTTGGCGAGACCCCGGAGCCTGGAGAGTGGGGCGGCGGCCCATGACGGTGGGGGGGTTGGGTGGTAGGGGGGGTGGGGAACGCGGGATGGCCGGTGGGTCTTGAGCCTTTTGGTTTGTTTGTTTTTTTGCAAAGCTACGGGAAATTCACCATTTTGAGGTCGCCTGATTGGGAGTCGCCCCAATCCGGGGTCCAAGGGAGGTAGAAGCACCATCAGCCGACCTTTAGTCGATGGCTTGGTCAACACCACGTGGGACTGCGCCACAATCACCCAGGTGTGAGCTACACCGCGATGTTGAGAACCCCCTCACAACCCCCCCCCCCCAACTCTACATTATAATACTTTCGTGGCACTCTACCAACTCCACATTTCGCTCCCAACTTCCAAGGTGACACCCCGATGCCCACGGGCAAGAAGAAGCGCGCGCGATGGGCCGGGCCCTCAGATCCCACTTCAGGGGCACCACTCAGCTGTGACATGGTTGCTCACCCTGAAGCCATGGGACACCCAGACTAGGTCCCCCAGTAGTGCCCTTTCACCCTTTTTTGGGCTAAGAAAAAGGGGTACCCTTATTCTAACCTCTCTGCAGGACCTAGCAGAGGTATCGCATACCCCACTCTGCCCTTTGCCTCACCCATGGTTGGTATGGGAGCGGCCTGATGCTGAAGCGTCGAATGAGCCTTGCCGAGCCACGTCGGTGTCTCTGAGGACTCCGCGCCGGAGAAGGAGATGGACGTTGGGGCCACGCCCACTGCAGATGTGACCCCGAGCGTGGATGTCACGCCCAGCCCGGGGATCCAAGGGCCACCCCTTGGGGTGGAGACGGCCGGGGGGGGGCGGGGGGTCATCTCCGGACCGTGCAACTCGACCACGCTGGATGGGCCTACAAGTTCGGGGCTGAGTCTGCCAAGTGCGGTTCGTCTGCCTGGCTTTGGCGGGGAAAAATGGGATCCTGCCAGGGGGTTCACTGGGGAAGGCTGGAGCGTCAGGTGTGTTTTGAAGAACACCTCGCAGTTACGACCACACAAATCCCAATGGGTTCGAGCCATGCATTCTAGTGTCAACATGATTCGAGTTTATGATTTGGACCTGTGCAGAGAACTGAGGCTGGAATCGATTTGATACAGACCGCTGAAATCGGGTATTCCAAAAAGGCAAGGGGTGGCTGCAGGGACCGCTCATGAGTGGTTGCAGCAGCATGTCGGAGCAAGATCTGCAGACATATGCCAATCCCGATTCAGCAAGCATGATTGTCTTGTTAATTTCTCTTTTTCTTTCCCGTTCTCCGTATCTTTCCTGCTCTCTGTGTCCTTCCCTTTTTACATGTCTTCTTTTCTTCTTCTTATCATTCTCTTTCCCTTTCTCTGTTTCTCTCCGTAGTTCATTCTGTTTCTGTTTCTCTTTCTTTTCTCCTCCTCTTGGCTTTGTGTGGATTTGGGCTGACTTACGCATTGAGGAAGATGCGCAATCTGGCTTTCTAAGGCGAGCTGCTGTGGCAAATGTCCAGTCTGGCTTGAATACGTACTTCATATGGGACCTGTCATGTTCTTTCTCCTTCTCTTTCTGTTTGTTCTCTTTCCCGTGATCTTTCTCGTTGTCTTTGCCTCTCACTTTGTCTTTTTCTTTATCTTGTTCTGTCTCCTTTTCTTCCTCTTTTTATCCCTCTTTTTATCCCTCTTTGTCTTTCTCTTTCTCTTTCTCTTTGTTCTCTATCCCATTCTCTTTCTCTCTGCCTTCACTTTTTTATTCTTCTTTCTTTTTCTCGTTGTTTTTTCTCTTTATATCGTTTTTCACTTTCTGCTTCTCTTGCTTTTCCTAGTTGTTTTTCTCTTTCTCTTTCTCTGTCTCTTGCTTTTTCCCTCGTATTTTCTTCTTCGGCTTCTTCTTCCTATTTCCTTTTCTGTCTCGCTCTCTCTCGCTCTGCTTTTGTCAATTTGATCGGGAAGGCAAGCTTGACTAGCGGCTAGCTGAGTCCTTCGCTGTAATTCCTGAATGAAATCAATCACCCCCTCAAGGCAGGGAAGTCATGGTCTCCAATGCAGCAGTATGCAGTAGGCTAGACGTTTGTTGCATCGGACCAGCTTTTCGGCTACCTCTGCTTGGCTTCCTTTTGCCTCCCCCCGCGAAAATGATTCGCCCAAGGCGTAGATGTGACTCCCAGCATGGAGCCAATGATCGGCCTCAGCCTGAGATGAGGGGATGCGCATTTGAGATGAGGGGATGCGCATTGACGTGGGTGGACCCCGTTTTGGTTGATGTCTTGAAGGGGAAGCCGCATACAACGACACCAAGCAGTTGCGGGCACCCTGTCCCCATTTCGAGAAGCAACCATGTAGAAGGCAGGCAGGAGAATTGTGAGGTCATTCGCCACCCGGGGTGAATGTGGAAGCTTCCCGCTTTGCAATGGCCATTTGGGGACCCCTTTGGCCACCTGAACTCTGGCAGGCTCGAGCTAGTGGGGGAAAAAGGGCTGAGATCAAGACACCTTCGCCAAAACAGATGGGAAATGATGGGTTTCCTTTTGGGTTTCCGTTTGGCTTCCCTCGTACCAACCCTAAAAAGAGCGGTGTAGCTTCAAGAAACACACGGATTGAATACTCAAGCATGAGTTTTTGGACTGCTGGCCACGTGAGTGAGGTGCCACGCCATTCGCTGGCGGCATTAACCTGGGGGACACACCGCCAGGGGTCCGAGAGGACGAGTGGCACGATCTGGAGCTTCCCATTTGACTTTGGCATTTTGGAGTGATGAGATTGGCAGGAGTTTGTTTCATCTTGCTATGAAGGCTTTGATGTTTGGGGGATCAGGCAGTTGCCTTGGGGTGGGGTCACACAATCCCATTGGCTTGGAGCAACTTTGCCACCAGACGGACACTACATGGAGTTTCTCACAAGGGTGGGCCCCTCTTTTGTTTGGTATTGTAGGGACACTGAAAGGAACACCACCATTTGTTGGTTCCCTTCTTTCGAGACATAGCGCCATGTTTTCCTGTCGCTAGGTTGGGCACGCCCGGCATGGCGAACATGAGCACGCCCGTGGGCCTCACGCCCAACTTCGCGTCCATGACGCCGGAACAGATTCAGGCGGGAACCAGCGAAGGCAGGAGGCGCTTTGGACCAAAGGAAGTCCAAGCCTCGAGCCTCTTGCGGGTCTAGGTTTTCCATTCCGAGGGTACCTGTTTCTTTTTGTTTGTTTTTAAAAGGGAAGCCAAAAGAAAAAGCACCATTTTGGAGGGGTCCCCTGATAAAAGGCCGCCCCACGTGGGTCCCGCGTTCAACGGGAACAAGAGGAATTTGCCCTCACGCTTTGCAGGCGTACCGATACGACGCGGAGGTTAACGAGCGAAATGCTCCAATGACGGATGAGGACAGACTTGGCATTTGGCAGGCGAGTGGTTTGGTGCCCTGTGCCTTCATGAGAGTTGCCAGGTGGTTTTTTCAGCGCTCTGCAAAGTGTTCCAAAGATGTACATCAGATCGCAGCTGGATCATGGTTTCACTGAAGAGCCACATTCTTTGCGCATCAATGGGGCGAGATCTCAGAGCCTCTGAGAGAATAATTCAAATTGTCATGTTACAATTGCTTGAAGCGGTGCGGGTCGGGGTGGGATTTGGTCATTAGCAAAGCCCAGGCTGCCAAGCTCTCCGGAGTTGGCAAAAGTGAGAGGCATTGGTTCAAATGAGTCCAAACATTCATTTGCGGGGACTCGAACAAACAGGGATTACCTGGGTGCTGGTGCACATTCCGCGATACCTATCAAGGGAAACGCAGAGTCCAACAGGCTCAAGTTTTGGTCCAACGTACAGCGCGAAGGATTGTGCTACAGCGTTGATCTTGCCCTCCACCAAGCGTCAATCGCAAAGGGAAGTCAAACAGATTGCAGGATGACGAGAACCGAGCTGTCTCTAAGCACACGTGCTGCCGACACTCACAGCTGTTGAGATGCTCTTGGTCTTACCATCCGCCTGCTCTGCCGGAAACTTTTTTTCTATCAGCCGAATCCGGTTCCATGGGCATTCGGTTGAGTGGCCGTCCTTTGCGCCGATGGACAGGGTCTTGCACCAGTTGGGATGAAACCCTATGAATACTGGTTGATAAACCACCTAACAACTGGTGAAGGGTTTTGTCCAACAGTATCATTGGTTCTGTCGTAGTAGATCACGCCTTTCTGAGGCCAAGGAGCGTAGGACTTCCTGGCAAGTGCGGCGTTCGCGAGGGGACATGAGAATGAAGCAAGGGAACAAGCAGGTGACCTGCGTGAATTGTTCCTTGGACATTGAAACTGTTGGTTTGAGCACGCAAGAAATTCAATTAGTGAAAGTAAGCGCGAACGCGCCCCAACCAATCAGGTCCCTTGGTTCCGCCTCTCGGCTTAGTGCCGCATGATCTCTCAGCCTTTTGACGTCTCGCGTCAACAACATAATACTTGTGAACCTCACAGAGAGACCTGAAAGAGGCTCTCGAAAAGGATAATCTCTTCAGAGCTTGGGCTGTTTCTATGGAGAAGGTGTTGAACTTGGGGGCTTCCACTGATTTAGATGGGCTTGATGCATTTGTTTTTTTTAAACCAGGGAAACCCGAATCTATTTTACCAACAAGACACCTATGAGCAAGGCCCAGCGACTCCTTCAGCTAAAGTCAGGAGCTGGACGCCATCTTCCCACAGACCGGCTATGAGATTGTCAGGCAGGGGGATGTGACGGCATGGCCTTAGAGACAGGGGCGATAACGGGCGGTGTGACGGTCTTGCTTTGAAAGTTCCATGTGGTTGCTAGCTTTAGGGCAAAAAAGTAGTTTGGGGATTTTGCTGCGTTTGAGACAAGCTCATGCTGTGTTTACAAAATGACGAAAGGTTTTGGCAGACAACAAGCAAAGCAGGATCCCAAAGGGTGTCCCAATTTGGACCCCATCGTTTCTTGTCCTTGACCTCCAGCTTCTTTGCGGTGTCGATTTGGTTCGATTTGGATCGTCTATCGAAGCAAGACCTCTGGATGCTCAAAGGAGAAAGGCCCAGCCCTTCTCTTGACGTAACCGCAGGCCGCCTGCGAATTACAACCCCATCCGCAAGTCCGCCGGGGTGGCCCAGATACCTACGCACGTAGGGACGCTGGCGCCAGTGTTCTAGACCAGATCCCTTTGACTGCACTTTGGATTGGTCAGCTGGATTATGAAGTGGCGGTCAAAAGCATTTGGGGGACCTACGGGAGTTGCCAACCAAGCTTTCCTTCGTTTGGGCTGGTCTCGAATGTCGCTCGTTGGGTTGGGGTAGGTGGGGCTGGCTTTGCTTTCTACGGCACATGCTCTTTGCTGCGGCCCAAGTTTGTTGGTGGCTTTCTGAGGGCATGCGGCATGCTCCCTTTTTCAATGTTCTGCCGGCGCAGCTGCGCAGCTCGGAGCAATCCTGATCAAGACACTCAACGGCATGACGGACGATTTGCTTGACTGCTCGTAATGAATACAGAGCCCATGAGCTGTCACCACAGCATTCTGTTGGCAGCCAGGCTCCACAGGAGACTCCGGGATTGACAAATTCTTCAGGTCCATGGTTTCGGGCTGGTGGAGTTGGTGCGTTGTTGTTGCAGCAGACGTAGGCCACGTTGTGCCCAGGGAGAGTCGCCAGCATGTGATCGTCTCTATGGTTGCCCTAGCCGCGGGCAAACTTGCTTGGAGGGTTCAACAGGCACGCGCACCCCTCCAGTCCCCCCCCCCATTCAAGACAGGTTTTGAAGGCTTTTGGGATGGTCTGACCTCCAAGCTGGCGTTTTGGCGACATGAATTGGGAAGAGGCAGGAGTAGCTCCAAGCTGGTTTGCTCGAAGATGTGCTATGGTTTGCTGCTTTGCGCTCAGGTCCTCTCATCGGCGACTCCGACGCCAGGGCCTTATCGACACTCAGCTCGGGTTGTGCGGCCCACCGCGACTGCCCACAGAAAACGGGCCATCAGCAATCAAATTCAGACACGAATGCCCAAAAGCACGAATCACTTGGGCCGCAAGTTGGGATGGGTCATCAAGCCCATCATGTTTTAAGGCTATTCATGAGTTTGCCAGGAGAGGCGTGACCATGCACCATTCAAGCGTGCGATCATTTCGATTGACTGTCATAAACAATTGGTCACTATTGTCATGTTTCTTTTTCAATCAACTGTCAAATTGGTCACTACTGCTATTTTATTTCGATAAACTGTCACCAGAGAGAAGCGGTCGATCCATGGGTTCATAGCCTTGGTTTGTCCCACACTTGCTGGCAAACATTCCCATAGGTTCTTGCCACTATTTTCTTGTGGTGTGTGGTGGCCTGTTCCTTTGCCAACCGGCGCATTTGGGAAACTCGGTGTCCAGCCTGCGTCAAGCCACTTGAGGGGCAATCGACACCTCACATGAACATGGGTCTACCCAAACCAGCTAAATCTACCTTTTCCACCGGATTCCTGGCCTGGCCTTTGTTACCCTCACCCGTTGCATTCGTTTGCTGCCCGCTTCACCTGCCACGGCGACCGGAGGCCCACGCCGGGTGGCACACCCTTCTTCTCCATGCAGAGCCCGGACGCGCCAAAGCCGCCGCTCTCTCAGCAGGGCGAGGAGTTTCCTGGGGCTCCTAAAAGAGGATACTTGGGCATGTAAAACCTGACCTTTGCAGAAAAACAAAGGAGGGAAGCCACCATTTTGGGATGGTGGACAAAAGGACCCTTTTTGAAAGGGGACACCCAGACTCCAACACTTTGCTAAGAGACCTGAGAGCATCAACACAGCCCGTATTCCAAATCTGATTCCTTTAAGGGGCCCGGGCCCTTGACAGCTAGGTGATCACAAAGAAGGCACTGAATTCTTCCCTGAACTCCGGTCGCTGGGGCTCCGACCTGCGTGGCTGCCTGCTCAACTTGTTTTGGGGGCAGCAGATGCGGGGTTGGTGCGCTGATTGTTTCAGAGCAGCGTGATGCTGCTTGTCGCGGAAGTTTCTTAGGTTTCTGCTCCGGGCGCATGCCCATCATGTGAGAGTTTCATCAGTCCAGGCATCCGACAGGGTGGCACGGACCCACATCAAAGAGCTGGCGCTTCATTGCAGCCAGCCACGTTCGGTGAGACCATGGGGTGTGCGGCAATGCGTCAGCAGTGATCTTTCCTCCTGCAGGGATCCCTTGCTTCCGCCTGTGGTTGCGCGAAACATGTGTTTCCCAGCTGCCCGGCTTGGGTGGCTCAGTGGGGTGAGCAGCCAATTTCTTGATAGGAGCCAATGGCCTAGACTCGTTGTGGAGACACTGTGAATTTCCCTGGCGGTGAAACGTAGCATTCCCCGAATTTACATGTGCTTGGTCGACTTTCATACAAGAAACTGAGCATGGCACCTCTATCTAAAATCCAGTCAATGGTTGATGGTATTAGGTGCCGCACGCTCAACTTAGGTATCAGGTGCCGGACTCTCCAGCGGTGGGTGAGATGCCCATGATCAAGCCGGAGGCGATGCGCGGGCCTGTCTCCCGGGTTCCCCAGATTTCGCCTTGTGATTCTGAAAGGCAGGTTTTGGAAAGGTCAGTAACCGGAAAAGTGGGGAACCATGTGAATGAGGAGAGGGTTAAAGCGATTGAGCTCGGATTTCGTATCCGCTCCTGGTTGAAGGTCGGTAGCACGGCTTCGGAACCGCGGGCTTTCCGATGGCCCGCCAGGCTGCATGGCAGATCTGCAGATGGTACGTACCACTAAGGGGACAATTATATATATATATATATATTTATATATATATATATGTATATATATATATATATATGCAGTGAATGCATTTGTGACAGGCTTGATGTTCAAACCAATGACAACCTAAACCGTCCTTCAATTCAGGTCAGTAGCTTGCAACAGCCTCCTGGCCAATATTGGCCCCGACAGTCGCCTGGTTGCCCCCATGTCGGCTCCCAAGAGCCCGCGCATGTCCCCAGAGACCCGGCGGGTGCCTTGAATCTGCGAGCGAAGCTTCAGATTTGCTTCCCAATTTGAGCCCCTTCTTCATCTAGAATGCTTTGAAGCACTTTTTGAGCAACCCATGATTTATATCATTTAGAACCAAGATGATAGAAAGAAAGGCAACACGCTCGCGGAGTATTCACCTCAACTGAATGCTGCTTGAGGGCTCAATTTATAGCAACTGTGTGATAACTATATCAAAGTTGCCCTTCCAACGCCTACCTTAGCAATCCATATGTATAGCAAAACTGCAACCGCTTCCGTCAATGCGAATGGCTCGGTCAAGCTGAACTCGAAAAGCACAGCTCGTTGGGCCAGGACTACTCCTACTTTGCCCCGTTGCTGGCCGGCTGGCGACACAGAGCGACCCAAAATGGTCCATGTGGGAGCGGCATGGGACGAAGTCTATATTTCAACCACACCAAGGGGATCACAGAAATTCCCACGAGTACCATCTTTCCAATGCCTGAAGCTGACACAGGATTGTGGAAGGCTTGAGTCCTGCTAGAAACAGGCCTCTTGTCCACTTCCACTGTTGGAAAAAGGGTAACGGTCAATATGGGTATGAGTCAAAATTAACCCACCAGGGGACCGCAGGTTTGAGTCCTTGTTTCCATTTACCAGGGTTCCATTTTGGGATTACCCTATTTTTGACCCATAGCCATATGTTGACCGCGGCTCGTTTGTTTGTTTGGTTTGCCGGCCGAAGCTCGACCGCTCCGAGGCGACAATGATGACAACTTGTCCCCAGAGGAGGCCAAGGAGCGGAAGATCATGCGGCTCCTGCTCAAGGCGGCGTGTTTTTCCTCTTTTTTGAGGGGTGGACTTTTGGGGGGGATTTGTTTCCGGTTTTTTCCCCCTTTTTTTCTTCTCCTTTTCTCTCAGTGTTTTTTTCTTTTTTCTTTTTTCCTTTTTAAATATATCGTTATTTTCTCACCGGGAAAGGATCTTTTGTTATTTTGTTTTTGGGGCCAAGTGGATCCAAATTTGCCAAGAGAGCCAAGGGGCTACCAAGCTACCAGGAGTTCTGTAAGAGTTCCATTTGGGTATGGCTCATCTTTTAAACAGGGTTGCGCAGGGTTTTTGTCCTAAGATACTAAGGCGCCATTTTAGGTACCATTTTTCCTTTGGAGCCCACAGCAATGTGTTTAAAATCAGTTTGCCTAGACTCCCCTGATTTGAGCGTGGGGCGGACATTCCGGCCAATCCCGGTCCGCGGATTTGCTCGCTAAGTGAGAAAAGTGGATCCACAATTTGCCGAGGGAGCCAAGGAGCTGCGAGCTACCAGGAGTTCTGTAAGGGTCCGATTTTGGGTAATTATGAGTCACAATTAGTCAATACCAGGATATGGACCGCAGGTTTTTGTCCATGTTTCCAGGGTTCCATATACCAGTGTTCCAGTTTGGGGTTGCCCTGTTGTTGACCCACAGAAGTCCTTGTCTACATTTATTTGCAAAATTATGCTTTCACAAGCCTTGCTTCCGTTTTGTCAAGGGTTTGTTGGGCCGCGCTGTGCGCGAAGATCGCGAGGTGAAGAACGGCACGCCGCCCATGCGGAGGTCGGCGCTGCGGCAGCTGAGCGATGGCGTGGGCCCGAGATGAGATTTTCGGGGTGGGGGGTATCAAAAAATTGGGCGCCCCCAAATTGCCCTCAAGGGCGGTCCCCAAATAGTCTTCCCAAAGCCCTTCTGTTAGCTTCCATGATTGTTGGAGGGAGGGTAGTAGGTTTCCTTTTTGGCTTCCCTGTCCAAAGCCGCAAAAGCTTTCTCCAGCGGGGAATAGAGAGGAAGTTGACAAAGCAACGAGCACAAGAGGTTTCCAAGCAGCCAGCCATGGCATGATCTTTTTTTGGTTTCCCTTTGGTGCACCAAACAAGTGGCCAGACCGCCGAGCTGAGACCTCACCGAGGCGCGCGGGCCTTCGGGCCCGGGCCGCTGTTCAACCAGATCCTGCCGCTCCTCATGAGCCAGCGCCTGAGAACGTGGGACGCGTCACGAGCAGTACCAAGCCGCAATAAATGGCCAGGAAGTTCAAGAGTTGGAACCACCTCGGAAGTGATTGGACTTTTTAATCCCCCCTGAATTCTGATGTCCATCAAAGGGTCCCTTAGTAACAAAAAATCGCCTTCAAGCCCTACTAAGAGTAGTAGTACCCGTTGAAAACACGGCTTGGTAGAAGGGGACAATTGCCCTTTAAGGGGTATTGGCAGTATTGACCAACAGCTTGCATTTTTAGGGACCAGGAAAATCGTTTGGGGCAAAACCTTAGTGAAGGATGGGAGGGGTGGAACAACTGGGAAAGGTTCCTGAAACTTGGGGAGCCCGGACTCTGGGGCGAGTCACAAGTTGCGAGGTGGACATCGGATACCCCAGCCCAATTCGGGCAGGTGATTTTCCTTTTTGAGATCAAAGGACAGGGGGATGGTGGCCATCAGCCATCCTATGGCAATGCCCTGGTTTGACTCATGCACCGTGCTACCATGCAACTGGGGCCCAATGAAGTCCGCTCGGTCTGTCGGAGGCAGCACCTTGGAAGACCAGGAGAGGCATTTGCTGGTCAAGGCCATCGAACTCGGGGCTGCCTGAAGGGATCATGGTGGTGGCTGAAGCCTTTTGACCATTGGGGAGCGCCTAGTCTCTTCTGTGCAAGCCTTGCACTTTAGCCATTTGCGCAATCCAAAGGCTTGAGTGTGTGTTTTCACACAGCGTCTTTTTGGGTCAGTTGGTTGAAAATAGATGGCACTGGGTTCAGTCTGGTTCTAATGTAGCAGTGCATCTGTATTTCCAAAAGGACAACTAAGTATTTTCAGCCAGACGTTCCTGAGGGCCCGGAAACCTCCAATACTCAAATACCTTCACATAAACCTTATCGAGGCCAGTGCTAGGTTTAGGCAGAAGTACCACACCAAGCAGACGAATCTTCATGAATGACCCCGTGGAAGAATCTCGCTTCATTCGGGAGGGCAGGCAGTGACAGCTCGACTGCTCGACCCTGCAGCTGGCTCTGAAACCGGGTCGATCACGGTCGCAGCCCAGAACAGAGTCAGGCGCATGGATCCTGAGGCTATTCGTGGTTGCTTGCCGCTGCAGCGGTGCGGACAAGAGGAAGAGGTGACCTTGGATGGACAAGAAACTGGGCGGACAAATTGGGGAGAGGGGCTGGCTGTGGAAGCATTGCAGAATAAGGCATCAAACGCTGTCAAATCATGAAAGGGCAACCACAAAGGGCAACCACAAGATCCAACGGACATGAAGCTGCAAACAACGAGTACCAGTTTTCTCAGTGTGGTCCGCATTCCCAGCACATATGATCGCATGCTGTTATCCTGCGTAAGGTAGCTTCCAATTGCTCCGACTGGTTCCCTTGATCTTCAAGTAAGGAGCAGCCGCCGATTAGCTGGCAGGGGCCGTGCCCGCAGCCGCAGTCTGGCGCATTCCAACAGGTGCCGGGCGAACTCAAAGCTTTACATGGTGATCAAAGTCGATTGTTGGACCCTTTCCCTTCTTACTACTGTGGATGGGCAGTTTTGCCGCACCAGTTGATAGGTGGTTTGTCCCATTGTTCATAAGTATGGTCTCATCCATCTCAGATGGTGCAGGCTGTCCATCCACAGTAGCAACCACGGCCTGACTTTGACAACGGAGTAATGAAGTATCCTGAGGTGCTTTTTGGTATGCTGGTGCCTGTTGTGAATGTCGTCCCGCTTGTGGCTGTGACGGACTTGACCGCTGTGCCTGTGGTGAAAGTTGTCACGAATGTCCCGCACCCGTGCATGGCGGCCGAAGCAAGTGACAGTGAGGCAACCTGGATGTGGGTGTGTTTCGATGCGGCAGCCAAGATGGAGATCTTGGAGACAAACGGCCACATGTTCCTATACTACCAGACAGGAGAGGTGAACAAGACGCTTGCCTGGGCAAGCGTGAAGCCCACCAAACGCGATTCCAACAGTGATTGCCTTTGGTGTGGCAGGCAGGCTTGCTCCCATGGGACGCGTTGTTCGCGGAAGAACTTTGCCTCTAAGTACTGCCACTGGAAAAGTACTAGCCAGTGCTGCGTAAATTCACTCGACTGGAAAAAGATCAAGTCGGCATTTTGCCAGACGGCGTGAGCTGCGGCTGGGGACCCCTAGCCGAGCTCGTTTTGACATGTCGGGTGCGCTGCATGACCTATTTATTTTAGAAATCCTGCCGGACGCAGACAGCTTACTTTAGCCAGGGCAGGACGTATAAGGACTGGCCAGTCTTCCCTTCTTGGCCGGCTTTGCCATTTCAGGTCTTGCCTCGCAGAGTACCCGTGTAAATATTATGCTTGAGCCCTTGTCAAATGACGCGTTTGCTTGCCAGCTGCCATTGCCCCATTTCACAGCTTCGAGTGTCCATCATATGACTTTGACAGAGGCTCTTAATGAAGTGCTTGCAGCGGAGTTGAAAAAGTGACTCAGCAAGGTACCGATCTCTTTTTCTAGGATGCCAGTACCGCCCCCCCTTGTTGAACATGGTGCTGTACGCTTCAAAAAGGCCTCGGATAATTTGAGCGCCTTCACCGGAGGGTTTATGGCAGGGTTTGACCAGGGTCAGCCATGAACGGGGTTGGACATATGAAAGGGTTGGATGGCAGCATGTTTGAAGGGCGCATTCAAGTTGTGGACGTCATGCCTTCGCCAGGTCATTGACCGCGTCTTGTACAAATTGGACGACATGGCTGCAGCCCCAGTTCCAAAACGCAGTGTACCCTTTTGAGGATTCCCCCCCCCCAAATTTGGCGACACCCAGTTCGTTCAGCCAGGTGCGTCCGTATGTGCACAAGATCTTGGTGGTCATTGAGCCCCTTCTCATCGATGAGGATTACTTTGCCCGCGTGGAAGGGCCCCTTGGCGCCAGATGGCCGGGGATCGAGGCCTAGGGGGAAGCAAGGCTGATGTTTCTAGAGGTTCTTTCAGGGCACGGTTTCGCCGGTTTCGGAGTTGTCTTGAGCTGTTGGAAGAATGACACTGGGAGATATCTGTAAGCTGGCAGCCTGGCTTAGATAGGGCGCTTCCAGACTTTAGAGTGATTCGAGTTAGCAGCAGACTCTTGACCCCCAGTCTTGCAATCCACACCTCCCACAAACCCGACAGGCCTCAAGCAACGTTTTCTGGAGCATGTGCCCGAGATCCTACGGGCCTGGCAGACACAAGAAACAAAACCAATCAATGCCGAACGGAAAAGGGAGGACAGGGCTGGGTGGCTTGTCATCGGCTGCCAAACGAAGGGTGGATTGATTGCATTGGCCTCTTGGGGTGGCCTCTAGCTGGGGTTTCCAACCCAAAGAATTATTTGGTTGGGTTCCTGTGGTTCCCCCTCGGACCGTCCAAGCTTCGACCGACTTGTGCCGATATTCCTGAAATCGCAGCAATGCGTCGCAGGCGTGAGATCATCAGCAACTTGGCCAAGGCGGCAGGCTGGAGATTGGGTGGGGGTCAAAACCAATGGGATCCCATTTTTGGGGTTTTCGTTGCACCACCCATGAAAAAAAACACATTTTAGCGGGAATTGGGATGTTTACCGGGGTTCCAGTACGGGATTTTGACCTGCCAGATCGAATGATATGAATGCCATGATGAGTTGCGCATGATAGGAATGCCCACGGGGGATCGATCGCTTTCCAGGGCTTGCAGTTTGGTGTGGCAAACGCATCCCTGGTCTGGTGCTTGGTGAATCACTTCCCTGGTGTTGGCTGAACTTCGAGGTCCCGAAAGGATGGGGATTTCCAATGATTTGCAACTTGTTCCCTTAAACCCCTTCAGAAGGCGGGGCGCAAGTTGGGCTGAAACACCCCCCCAGATTTGTGCCCCAGATCTTGCAAATTGTTAATGTTTCAGGGAGTTCGCCCATTGCAAAACAGTGGCGGCAGCAAAGCCTGCGCAGGCCTTGCCACCATGATCTCCACGATGCGACCAGATATCGACCACGCGGATGAGTGACCCGGGACCCGTGGTCGAACATCGGGAACCCGGCGGTCGGACATGCCTTTGGTGAAGTCCACCCAAGCCATCCAGCTTCTGAAAAAGGCCTTGCAAGATGTATGATCAACACGAGTCCTTATGTTACTCTGAGCAATAAATGCAAGCAGTAAAGCAACATGAGGGGTGTTAATTATATAAGGGGTAGCACTACTTTAGTATTGGGCCGGTTCTTTCTCAAGACAACATGCGCAACCCCCTGCAAAACGATA
>CAUJNA010000680.1:1224236-1278945 GCA_963377175.1 Effrenium voratum | reverse complement strand
AAGACCTTCCTGGCACCTGAGCTCAATTTCCTCTTGAAGGGACTTGCTAGTTTAGCAAGTTTATCATGGACATTGGGACCCTCCGACTTCACTAGTCATGGAGATGGCGTTTCTTGACCTAAGGGTGGAGCTTTCTCTTGGCCACCAGGAGTGCAAGCGGAAGGTCTGGTCGCAAGTGGCTGTGGAATTGGGGGTTATAGTTGGGTAAAAGCCAAGGTTTTAGTTTAGTCATGGCCACATGAAGGGAATTCGGCAACTGCTCCCTGCCTTCCTGCTACGTTTTTATTCATGTACGGTAAGTGTGCGCCCCAGTCAAGCATTGTTATTTTCTGGCGACACCGTGGTGTTTTGTTTGTTTTCCACTTGTTCAGCGCCCGATGAGGTTCGCTGAACCACCCTGTGACACCCCACTGACCCATGATGCGGTTGTCGGGGTTTTGTGACGCTTTCCGAGGAACTTTCCTAGCATGGTGGGCGGTGCATCGTCTCGCCTCGCGATGAGGCCTCGAACGACTAAGGTTCGACACTCCCATGACCACCACCCAGGAGCTAGGCGATTGGCTTCTGCGTGCGTGTCTTGGTGAGCCTGGAAGATTTCGGAACTTGGTGACTCATTCCACAAAGAAACAAGATACATTTTGTGAAGCCAAGAGGTTTACACCGTTGGCGGTGATGGCCAATCTTTGGATTCATGAAAGCTCATCGGCAGGGCGATCCTTTGACGACTACCTCAAATGTCTGCAACAGGTCAAAGCTTTCCTCTAGACTAGCTTTTAGACTACCGTTTTGCCCAAAAATGTGTGGGTCGTTGTGAGATCTAGATTTCCTCTTGGGATTCCTTTGCCAACTCCTCTCACCAGTGATTGTGTCCGCGGCATCTTTCCTCAGGGCCGGAGGGCTGCAAGGCAAGAGGCGCTGGAGCGGTCAAGAAAGTCTTTATTCGACCAGAAGCGTCTGTTTTTTGGCAGCAAAAAGATGCCTTTCAGCTTCTTGGCGACTGCAAAAAGGTGCATTTCCCACCCACACTCCGAATCCTTCTTTGATCCAAGTTCGGAAGGTCAAAATTCCACCCGGAAAATTCGCCCCCCATTGTCCCTCGCACGGCGAAGATCCTCCGACCGACCCCGTCGCGGCGGCGTGCGCGCGCGGGGTGCGCGAAGCGTTCGCCATGGCGCGGGCCCACGAGCTCAGCACCAGCGTGGCGGGGGAGAACTACCCGGTGCGGCCTGTGGACCGGCGCCTTGGGCCGGCGGGACGGTATCGAGGGTGCGGCAGGTAGGTACCCTCTCGTTTTTCTTTGTTTTCTTTTCGGGGCAACATCAGAAAGACCGCCAATTTTGAGGGGTCCTGGGTCCTTTCGGAGGAAATGAGCCCTTACTGACCAAAACCATCCTGAAAGGGTACCAAAGGACCCAACGTGGGATGGTATGGCCTGGGTCGGGGGGGGGGGGGGGACAAAATAGTTCACCCGGCATGAATCAACCCGGCGGAAGAAGCCCCTTGCGCCCGACAGTCCCGATCAAGTTCCATCCTTGCTGACATTTTGGCCAGAGCTGTTGAGAGCACTCCTCGTTCTTTGCTCCAACACTGGGCGCTCTGTGCCTTCGTGCATTTTGCAGGATGGTGCCAGCTCCCAAAGTCGGCCAAATAGTTCTCGTTCGTGCGGCGGAGAGCATTGTCCTTTGTCCATCGGCTGGTCGGAAAAGACACAATTGGGGTCGACCTCCATGGACCCCCCCCAACAAAAACTTTTCGGGTTCAATCGACCCTGTGGTCCTTGGACAAATCCCTGGAAGCAATTCCGCTCAACCCGCAAAAGGTGTGAGGGACCCTGCTCGCCAGCCGCTGGGTGTGGGTCAAAGGGTTGCCCGAAGGGTGCCGCTTTCCTTTTGATGCCGCGAACAAGTCGCACAAAAAGGTAGCACCCCAAAAACCGAAACAAACCAAGATGCCCGCCAAAAGGCTACCCGTGCCACAAGAACCTGAAGCAATGTTAATATATGTATATATATATATATATATACATATGTGTATATACATATATATATATATATATATATACATAATAGCCAACTCCGAAACAGACATTTTCTTCGGCGTCTCTTGGATGCTGAGGTGGTATTTGAAGACCAGGGCCGACCTCCAGTTGGACGGCAACAGTTACGGGGGCCACTTCCTGGACACCACCACGCCACTGCGTCGGCAACAGCACCATCCCAATCCCCCTTGCTAGGGTGACTCGGTTGCTTTCTGCTCCCCTAAATTTTACTGTTTAGTGGTTGAATTGAAAACCCATTAGTTGGCAAAAAGTTAAAGTCCTAACATCCAAGCGACATGCACCAAAGGTGAGGAGTGGTTTTTGCTTCCCCCTACATTTTCAGACACACCGACTTTGGATTTTGCGGGAATGAACTATCACCGTCCCTCAACAAGGGTGCAACTCCTTTCTGATCAACTTGAAAGGGGCAAATGGGAATCCAGGAATATACACAGTACTAGACCGCGCAATCCCAACTACGTAAGAGGATCCGAGTGAATCATGGGTCAGCATGAATCATGGCTCGAACTGGACAAGGAATCTCAAGGGGCCCTCCATGGGCCAAAGCGCTCGTTAAAACGCGAATGGCACCCTTAGTCAGGGAACCCCGCACAATGGCATTTTCCTTTGAGGGTTTCTCTCAAATTTATGGCAAACATGATATCCTCTGAAAAGGCACCCAAGTGAATGTTAGACGAAGTGAGCAAATGGTAGGATTTCAGGATTTAGCAGGGACCCGGATTAATTCTGATTGCGGCGGCAGTTATCACTTCTTGGGATGCTGCAATTGATGGGCGGTTCAAAATCAATCCACAAGATCCTTGCGAAAGGAAGGTTTCCTTGGAATTCAGGAACATCAGGTTCGGAATAGGAGGCTAAGCTGCCGAGGGTATGACGTTTTCATAGGTTCCCGGGTTCTGCACTCATTCTGGCGAGCAATTCGACCGATTTAGGAGCAGCACGAGCATGATGAGGGGATGAAGACCCCTTATGGATCCTTGAATTTAGTTCAATGCAGACCCCTCTGAGTCTGAAAACATTGTAAAGTTGCAATCATAAGGCGCAGATTGAGGATGGTGCAACAACAACGAACACCCACCACACTAGGCGAACCGATCCCTTGCGGACACCGGGCTGTGAGAATGATGTTGGATGGGACCCGCGCAGAACTGTGATTTATCTTTTGGCAAGCCTTCCGCTTGTGAGGGAAGTGAGCCACAGTCAAAACCGGGGTAGATCAAGGACAGTAGGAGCAATCCCAAGCATACATGGGTGCGGACACCCTTCAGACTCTTTACATGGTGCCAAAGAATAGGAGACCATCAGATGATTATGAGAGACTTCTATTCTCAGCTTCTCTGAAAGTCCTGGGCTTTAGGAAAGCCTATAGCGGACACTCAGAACTTTGATTTTCAGTTGTCAGCTTTTGCCCAATGGGATCTTATGGCCATGCACCTGTGTGGACGAAGTCTGCGTGGGTTTTTCTTTTTTTGGTCCGGTCGCCGTTTGTTCAGGAACATCGAGTAGTTTGCGTCTCACAATTGAGTGTGCCTCAAAATTGGTCCTCTCTCTGGTGGTTCGTGTGAGGCTATTCCCAAAAAGACAGATCTAAAAAGGACCCCACAGTGGAGTTTTCCTTTTTGACCCCCTCGCCATCTCAGGGACCGGGAGAAAGCTCGCCAAGTGCTGCAGCGCGTGCAGTTTACCACGGCGGTGAACCGGGGGCTCATGACGCAAGGCTCAGAAATCCCATGGGATCGCAGTTCCCTATTTCAGGGTTCCCCTGTATTTTCCTCCTTTGGTGCTTCTTTTGACAGGGCTCCTTAAAAGATACATTTTGCCCATCTGAAACATGGCTTTTTCCACCAAAATGAAAGGGAAACTACCATTTACAAGGCAATGTTCAGGTGTATAATGTAAGGATCCCTGTTTGAGCCAAGCCAAAGTGATTTGCCCTTTGGTTCCAACCTCAAATGAGTTTTGGCTCCGCCCACCTCAAACAGGAAAACACATAGGGGTGCAGGAGCTCCATATGGGCATGCGTCAAAATTGGGATTGCAACACCCCAAAATAATGGTTCCCCTTTTGATTTCCTTGAAACCAACCGTAGAAAAGGCTGGCCTGAAGAAGCACCGACCAGATTTTGTGCCATGGTCCAAGTTCCTAAGTGGGATCACCGTCCTGGAGGAAGCCTGACAATGGTCGCTTCGAAGCCCCGGAAAGCTGAGGTTTTCCTTGCGAAGCCTTTGCAACTCCTTTGGCCACCCTGTCACAGGTGGGACTCTTTGATTCCGCCCCCAGAAGGAATCAAAGACTGTTCAGAAAGGGAATCCGAGAAAGGGCCGACAACCTCGGCGTTTTGTGGCGCCCTCCGTGTGCGGTTTCTCGTGCCGACCGCAGACGCCGAATTGGAAGATCCGCCGCGGCCGGAGAAGCGGGTGAGGTTGCCAGCCGCTGACATGCGCCGGCCCCAGTGGATCTTGGGACCCCGCTGGAAGTTGACATGGAGCCCCAAAATATATTGTTGTTTGAGACAGACCCAGACCCGAAGCGATCCCAATCCGGGGAAGGAGCCACTCCGTCTAGATGATTCGGCGGTCTGGTTCCATTTGGCTTCCCTTTCCCAGTCCAACAAGCATCCGGATCCAAACCGAGGGTCCAACGAAGAAGCAAAGAGGGTCTCCAATTTTGTCCACCTGCACTTCTCCCCGCAAACTTCCGACTCGGCTCCGAATCCTTTCAGACGCTTGCCCAAAAGCGCCAATCAGGGCTGTGGGGCTTTCTCAAAGGGCACGACCCAAACAGCCCCACCGATGAGTCAGCGTCCCTCCGGCAGCTGTTTTGTACCGAGATCTCGCAAGGCGTGCGACCTTCACCGAGAAGTTGTCGGCGCCTTCGGCGCCGTCCCCAGCGCGGCGCCTGCCGCAGCTGGAGCTGCGCCGCTCGGAGCCGCGGCTGCCGGCGCCGGGGCCGCCGCCGCCGCAGCCGCCGCAGCCGCTGCCAGGCGCGGAAGACGCGGAAGACGCGGAAGACGCGGAAGACGCGGAAGACGCGGAAGACGCGGGGTGTGGTCGGTGGTTTCCTTTGTTCGATGCGTCAAAATTTGGTTTTGGAGCTTAAGAGTGATGGGGTTTGGCTTTCCTTTGAACATGGCAACCAAGAAAAGAGTACCCTCAAGACACACCCAAGTGGGCTTGAAAGTTTGAAAGGTAAGTCGGCCATCCCCAGTCACTCCATGAGTTCCTTTCTGGGTGGTGTGGTGGGGGGTCGGGACATATAAGGAGGCCTGCCCGGGGGGAAGGGACATTTTTGGACTTAATGCAATCTCGCGGATGTTCAAACATTGTTTGGCATTGTTCAAACAACCTCCTTTTGGTTTCCCTTTGGGGTCAGGGTGTCGTTTAAGCAATGTTTGGTCATCGCCCTGATTTAGATCCTCTTTCCAGCACTCCGCTGAACACTCTGCCGTACCAGCCGGTCTTGGAGAAAAACAACACCATGGTCGAACAGTATGAGACATCAACCCATCTTTGACCTCCATGAACATGTTGGTGGGAGAGGTAAACGGGTTTTGGGCCTTGTTTGGGCGTTTCCATGCCAGGTGGCATGGATGAGCGCCGGAAGAAGCTGAAGCCGCTCGGAGATCAATTCTTTCGGTGGGGCCGTTTAGTTGACGCCTGCCCTTCCCCCTCCTCCCAATGGTAAACGTGGAAGATCTGGGGGTCCCGGTGACAAATTTCGCTCTCTTGGGATTGCAGAGAGGAAGGAACCCGACGTCTTGCTCCATCAAACCAAAATAATCCCGGCAAGTTTAACTTCACGACAAGTGTCCCGGAAGCACAGAAACACCCTGACACCTGTCCCACGTGATGAGACATACATCGTAAACACGTCAATGTCCTTGCCAAGCGTAGCTTCTGCGAGTTCTGATGAGCAAGCTTAGCGTCATGCTTCACAATCTCTCCTGTCAACTTCTCATGCGCGCGATGCTGCGGCTTGATGCTGCGGGCGACGCTGTGCTTGATGTTAAGCATGATGCAGCACATGATGCTGCGCATGATGCTGCGCATGATGCCCTGCAACCTTTCTTGCCAAATCTTTCATGTCCTCGCTTTAAAACTCTCTTGTCCATATCTGTGCGCAGCTTGGCTGCGCAAGAAGGCTGGCGGTTTTAGCTGCAGAGTTGTGCTTCGCAGACTACTTTTGCGCTTGAAAGTTGTGATTTCTGAGCTGGATCTGCGCGAGGACAAGTACAAAAGTAGTAAAGGAAGTGAACTCCCGCAGCTCCAGGTTGAAATTTGGGAATCGCAACTTTGAAGCGCAAAGTAGTACACGAAGTGCTCCTCAGCTCCAGCTCGACATTGGCAAGTTTTAAGTACAAAAGTCGATCGCGAAGTGCGCAGTTGCAACTTGTAAGTGTCAAAGGAGTGCGAAGTGCGTTCCTATGGCTCTGGCGCGGGACTCGCAGCTTTTAAGCCCAAAGTTGTACCCAAAGCGCATTCCCGCAGCTCCGGCTGCAAAATCGTAAGTGGCTAATTACGTGCAAAGGTCTCGCGAGCTCTGGAGTGCTCTTCCAGTACTAGCTGAGAGAATGTACTTCGCGAACGACTTTTGTACTCAGAAGTTGCCAATTTCGAGCCGGAGCTGCGGGAGTCCACTTTGTGTAGACTACCTGCGAACAAAACACGCGATGTGCAGCCGGAGCTTCGGAAATGCTGTTCGCGTACTGCCGGAGCTGGGGAAGTGCGCTTTGCGTACGTAAACGTTGCGATTGCGCAGCAGGTGCGGGAGCGATCTTCGCAATTCACACGGCGTCTCCTCGACACGCACGATCTCCGCAGAGGGTCCGCCGAGCTCAAGACACATTCGCACGGCGCCACAGCGAGAGCGCTTCGACTCGCACGACCTCCGCATAGGGTTCGCCGGGCTCAAGAGCATGCAAGATCCTGGGTGGCTCATCAGCAATCCTTAGTCCATATACCAGATGGTAGGTCTCATTACGAAGTACTGATTAGGATTCCGGATCCCCTCCCCCTTTTTGAACACCCGGATATCCGATCTTCTTTTGGAAATGGCAGGTCCGTGTCTGCCGACACTCGGTTCAGCAAGCGGGGCCTGGGCCGGGGCGGCCCGCGCTTCTGGCCTGAGCATTCCTTCAGTCAGAGCATGATGAATTTGCGGTGGGGCTGAAGGTCTGGCTGTCTGAAGAGGTTCCCAGGATATGGATCCAACTGAAACAAGACAAGATAGAGTTTGAAGAAAAGCCAAGGGCCAAGAGAGGTGAACCAAGCCCATCAAGACCTCTTGGCTCAAGGTTCGGGTCTTTTTGGTTGTCGCTTGTGATGCTCTTAGGGAATCCCCTGAACATGAAGCAGTGAGGGAATCAGTATAGGGACTTCACCGAAAATGGATATGACAAAGATCCCATTCCTGAATCGACGCTGGTGACGCTTTGGGGTGTGCTGACAGGGAAACCAGAAGGGAGGCCCCATTTTTTTTGGGTCCGCCTATTTGACATGTAAATCAGTGGCACAAGAGCCCAAAAACAGTCCTTCTGTGAAGCGATTGAAGAAGGCAAATCCTGGGTGCCCATCCGGCCACTGAATGCTGAATTGGAGTAGCTCGTTTGGCTTCGGACGTAGGCAAATTTGGCATCCCAAAATGGATCGCGGTGTGCGAAAAGCGCAACTCATACATGAACATATACACACGCACATATATATATATATATATATGCGTGTGTGCACACGTACACATACACACAGAGGTTTTGATGCCGAGTTTTGGTGTTGTTTCGCTCTTTTCCCAGCTGTGTGCTACTTGGGGTGTCAACTGTAGAGTGGGGTTGCCGGGCCCATTGCAACAAGTGCAAGGGGCGGCCAGGAACTGTTTCCGGGGCTTTGTTTCTTTGGTTTCAGGGAGTTGTTGCTTGGCTGCTTAGTTTCTGAACCCGGGGTCTCCAAAAGAGGCAAACCGCCTTTCAGGAGAGGGAGTTTCAGGCACTTTCTCGGAATTCGAGATGCGATGCCTCGCGCCTGCGAAGCAGGGGGCGAGGCTTTTGGCAAGCCGTAAAGACTAGGCTGGAAGAGCACAAAGAAAAACACCCGGCGGCACGTGCTGCACTGGGCAGTTTCGTGCATAGAGAAAATCGAAGGATGTTGCTTCCACGAAGCTTACGGGGGTGGTTTCCTTTGACAAGACACCCAAAAAGGGTTGGACACACCCACCACGGCGTTTTGCGTCGCGACTCCCACTCACTTAAACTGGCTGCGTCGGGACGGAGGCAAACCCATATGGAATTTCCACTTGACACCATTTCCCCCTTTTGTGGTTGGACAACTACAGTAGATCAATGGAATCAGAGGCCCCAAGCACCTCCTTTCGATGTAGAGGGGATCTGCCCTGAAGGCGGCACTGGAGTGGCTCTGGAGCTCTTCTATGTACTTCGGGCCCAGTAAGGTTCTAACACCTGGGATGCCATACACACGGCCATGGGTCAAGAGCCCGTACCCCGGTGAGCATCCCAATCCCCACTAAAATAGACTAAAATGGGTGGTGCACCTACCCTGACCCACAGCCACATTGGCCTCCAGTGCAAGGTTGAACCTGTTGATTAGAATCCCTCCAGGGTCTTCTGAGAAAAAAGCGGATGCTGTTTGTCGGGTTTTGCTGCTGGAGGTGGCCAAACTGGTTGCTTTCACTTTGAGTCCCTTCACCTGCCCCCCCCATCCCAAAAAAAGGCATCCACAATCGGCAGACTTGTTTCCCAGCGCTTCCGGGAAGTCAAGTACCTGTGCACTTAGACTGACAAATCCATTTGGCAAGTTTCTTCCTCGTCAAGTCCCGTTTCCGGCTTGTTCAGGTTCTGGATTGCCAGCTTGTCAGCTTGGTCAGTTCATCTAGAAGTACTTTCCTTTTCTCTTCTGGGATCCTTGTCTTCCAAAACCATGGGGGAAAATGGGTTGAGAGAAGTGGACGGACCTCCAAATGGTTCCTGTTGAATGTCCTGAAAAGCACCCCCCAACAACCCATCCGCATCGTAAGGCCCTGGGGTTTAAGTTGCCACTTCCCTTGAGGCTATGCCCTTCTTCAAGTGATTACGTGAGCTCACCCACCTCAGGGTAAAACATTTGAGGAAGACCCTTTTGGGGGCCAAGCTGGCGGCTCGGTCCGCGGCAAGGGATGCACTACTTGCAACCGACCTTAGCAGAGCCAGGCTGGCTGCTGGAGCGGCCTGTTCAGTCCCAGTCGCCCTTGGGCTGCAAACGGCTGGCCAGATTGCGCCATGCTGTTGGGGGCCAGGGCAAAGGTGGGCATCATGAGAGTCGGACAAGTGGGTGCTGGCGCAGTCCGTGAAATCCTGTTGAACAAGTGGGGAAGCACGGGAGGGCGGTATATTTTCCAACCATGCGAACAGTTTGTGAACCCCCCTCGTTTGGGTCTGTCTCAAAGTAGGGGACTCATTGGTTCGCCTTTGAATCAACTCTAAAAAGGGTACCCCGGAACCCTAAAAAGAACGCCGCGGACCCCGTTTTCCTGTTTTCTCCACCCCCACGACCTATGTTGTTGACCTATTTTGGGGCCACAAAAACAGTTTGGCCGAGCAAATAAGTGGGTCCTATTTGACTCGAGGGGACTCATTTCACTCGAGGAGAAACTAACCATGTCTCACAGTCTCACATGCCCATATGGGATTGTCTCAAAACGGGAAACATCCCAAATTGGTTGTTTTCCTTTTGGTTTCTCTTTGGAACAAGCCCAAAAAGGGTACCCTCAACAAATGATATGCCCGTTTGACAGATCACCTTGCGCCCCGCTTCAACTCGCTTAGTGCTGTGAGGCTGCTACCTCCGCCAGAGGAGATGAGATGCGGCCTCAGCGATGCGCGCGCGTGCACGTGCGCGCGGGCGTGTGTGTGTGTGTGTGTGTGTGTGTGTGTGTGTGTGTGTGTGTGTGTGTGTGTGTGTGTGTGTGTGTGGGCGTGGGCGTGGGCGTGGGCGTGGGCGTGGGCGTGGGCGTGGGCGTTGGCGTGTGCGTGTGCGTGTGCGTGTGCTGGAGGAGACCCTTTTCAGGTTGGTTGAAAGGGAAGCCAAAGGCAAAACCACCATTTTTGGGGTCCCCCTAATTTGACACAAAATGGGCCATTCAACAAAGTCACCTGGCGGGTTAAATCAGCAAACTAAGATCACAAGAAGAACTCAAGGCTTTGGGCCAGCCGGGGTTACCGCGGTCAGGGACCCACGTCCTTGGGCTCAGTTGGCCGCATTGGCACTGGCCGCTGGCCTTGATTGAAATAGCTGGTGGCGCTCTGACCTCATAGATCGAGCACAGCATGATGAGCTCATGGAATTGAGGATTCCTTGCAGGTTCTAGGTATATTGTAATGGAACGGCATTTGCAGATATGCGCAAAGTTTTACGAAACCATTATCCGGTCTTTGTATGTGGCATAAAGCGTTTTTTTCTTTGACAGGCAGGAAAACAAGTCCGGCTGGCAACACATGCGTTACCATTCAGTTAAGACTCAAGATGCCATCCCGCAATTGCACAACACGTGGTTATCCCCAAATGGGTAGTGTACTGTTTTACTACTCATATTGCCACCTCATTTGCTGTTGTATTTTGCTGGTTGAGCCAAGTTGCAGTGATACATGAAGGAGCCCCCCATGGTTTCTGCTTGGCGAATCGCTCGAGCAAGGGCGCTGCGCAAGCGCGACGGCCACGTGCCGGCAGCCTCGGACCAGGTGATGGGTTTGTTGCAACATCGGGGATCGCGCAAAACGGTTTCCTTCTCACTCCCCTTACCACCAACCCGAACAGGGTACTCTCAAAAGACGAGCCCTCAGGGAACCTGGGAAAACCCGGACCCCCTGGGACCCCAAAAAGCAAAAAGGGTAGCCTCAAAACAGACACACGAAATGCGTAAGTTGGGTACCTGCCAAATTCCGAAAGCCCCGAGATTCCGCAGATGCGGAAGAAGGCGGTCGAAGGCTTGCCATGGGCTTGGAAAAGAGGGACGCCGAAATGAGCTAATGCATCTCAACCGTGACATTCCGGGGTTCCCATTGGCAATGTTTGCAGGTTGGGCCATGTTTTTTGCGAACTTGCCCTGACTTTCCTCACTGGGCCCTAGCTTGCAGGAAGCTACATGTCCGATTTCTTCTCCTTGCCACTTCGACCTTCCGAGAGAAAAAATTGCTCGCCTGGCGCCAACTTCCGTTTGTGAAGCTCCTTGTGGCCTCAAACTAGGCCAGCCCTCGGACCGGTTTGGAAGGGAAGCAAAAGGAAACCAACATGGAAGCCCCTAGAAACTCTGGTTGAGGCCCCCTAGAAATGGCTGGCGCGACCGGAATTCCAGCCCTCCCGGTGGATGTCTTTTCAGGGGTTCGGCAACTCCATCCCGAAGGTGATATTCGGATTCCTCCAACGGCACACCACCAAGCACAAACCTGGGGGGTCTGCCAAATCTTGGGCTTAGCACGTGCCCCCTTGATGTGTCACACCTTCCTCCGGTCGGAGCAGTCTGAGGCCGGGCTAAAAGATCGTGGTGCCTCCCAAGTGGAGGATCTCTACACCCCCTTTAGATCAACCCGCAGGTTTCTCACAGAGGATCAGGTTTGTCCATCGATTGGGTTCTCCTTGCCAGTGTCGCTCCGAGTTTCCGCTCGCCACGGCTCAAAGCTAATGCGGGAACAGGTTGGGTTTGGGGGTCTTAATTTTCCAGGAGGCATCAAAAAGACACCCCAACCATACACGCCTGATGGTTGCGAGCACATGTCTTTCTCCACCTGCAACGACCACCATGAGGAATCGGGCAAAGGCCAAACGGATCATTTGCGGACCCAGGGGCAACGCTGAGAACTTGGCCTTAGAGGGAGTTTTGTTTGGGTGGTTTGAACGGGGTGGCTTTTCACGAGAGCAGCCACAAAGGAAGAAGAAGAAGACGAAGAAGAAGAAGAAGAAGAAGAAGAAGAAGAAGAAGAAGAAGAAGAAGAAGAAGAAGAAGAAGAAGAAGAAGAAGAAGAAGAAGCTTTGAATTGCCCCGAAGGGTGGTTTTCAGCAAAACCTTTGTGGGCCAATGTGAGGGCAGCAGCGCGAAACGGCGCCAGAGCTTTGGCCGGCACATGCCTGAGCGTGTGACCTCAAGGCTTCCGAAGGGAATAGACAGGGCTGCAGATGGGTGGACCATCCATGTCCTTTCTCTAGCTTGTTCCATTGGTGTGTTCCCCCCTCCTCTGGAGGTTACCATAGGAGGACCATAGAAGGAGACCATTTGGCTGAAATATGGGATTCGCCTGCCGTGAACCTCCATCTAATCTTTCCAGAAGGACACCTTGGATTTGGAATGAGATGGCTGAGGTGTTAACTTGCACGAGTGGGTGGGGGGCCATTTTGGGAAGCGTTTCATCATGTTTCTAACCTAGATTTGGCAGACACCATCTCAGCAGTGTTTCTGACATGAAAAATGGATATTCCCTTTGCAGGGGCCCCTGCAGGGGTTCACATTTGTTTGGCAATTGGCAAAGTCACAATAATATGCAATCTCACTGAGGCCCCCAGAAACCCGCTCACTCACTGTTTTCCCCCGAGCACCCGGTGCTCATTGCTCAGCACGCCTTTCAGCTCATTGTGCCTCTTCAAAGCCACCGTCAGCAGTGCGACATTTGGGCTGTGACAGCTCTGTGCCCTGTCTGACAGCTATGTAATCACACCTACAGTCGTTGCAAATGCAGAGCAGGGAAGCCTGCTCCTGAGCGCTCAGAAATGGCAAAATGCGATTCAGGTAGCACGACAGGCACGCAGAGTCCGGGTAATCCAGAAGGGCGATGATGGATTGCCACAGGGGCGTCATTAAGAGGGCACTAGTTCGCACTAATTAGTTGGCTGAATGGCTAAATGCTGAGGGCCAAAACTGCAACAATCATGGTCATCATCAACCTCATCATACATCAATATTTTGACAAGTGTTCAACGAGTCAGAGTCAGCGGGTCTGTCATGTGAGGCCTTGTTGGGCAATGCTGTTGGTTGAGCAATGCAATACCAAGAAGTGCATGAGACATGCTGACTGACTCAACCTTCACTCGCCTCGTCAAAAAGGAATGAGACAGCAGTTTTCAGCTCACTCGCATTGATCCAGCGATCCACTACCCCGTACTGAGACTGAAACCTGCCTTCTCAGCAGGACCCGTCATCACAGCTCATAAAACTATGTAATGTTGCTCCAATGCGATTGTCAAACTGGCTGACTCGAGCCGCCATCAGCTGTGGTTACCATGCCACACGTATTGGGAGTGCGGCGTGCTACCCCTAATCTGTCTACGCATGATGGCTTGAAGGTCGGAGGCGCATGGCCAAAAACACGCAACATCTCATTCATCTCATCAAACTTACAGTACATAAAGTGGAATCTCACACGTGTCATGGGCCATGGCATCCGAACCGCCACATGCCAAACCAAAATTGGCCCACATTTGATCTAGAAGTTCAGCCCATGCGGTTCTTCTTCAGGGGGCCGGCCACAAAGCTCAGGATCTTCTGACTCGACTTGGCCGCCTTTGCCAGCGCAGCCCGCTCTTTTTTGGTGGATGCGTCAGCGACAGCCACAGGAGGCACAAACGTCTTCCGCTTCGCGGCTGGCGCCTGCGGGTCATGCCAAACGCAATGCAAAAACAAAAAAGCTTTTGGTCACGCAACGGTCACCCTGCCTCTGCCTTGCGATTATTGTCCTTGTTCTTGGCCTTGTCCTTGGCCTTGTCCTTGGCCTTGTCCTTATCTTTCTTCTCCTTCTTTTCCTTCTTTTCCTTCACCTCCTTCTCCTTTTTCCCCTTTGTCTTGGATTCGGCCCGCTCCGTTGACGCAGCAGCAATCCTTTTTCTCTCGATCTTCAATGTCTCGACATTCCCGAAATTGAGAGCTGTCGATTCCGATATGATCATTCCGGACATGCCTAGTGATGACACTGGATGTCAAACATATCCTGAAGATCTGGGAGTCCCGTGAAGCTTGCTGCAAGCATCTCAGCTCACATGCTCCGAGGTGGCCAGCCTGCAAATAGGAATCTTTCGTCTGGATGGAGTCCAGGGACATATCCACCGAAATCGTTTTGTTCACGAACGCTGGCACTGGTGTTGCTGGTGTGGCGTCTCAGCTTCTTGGCATTCGGCTCGATGTCGTCAGCAGTGCGGGCTGCACTTTCCTTTCGCAAGGCTTACACGATTGCAGTGGAAACGAGGCGCACCCTATTTAAAAACAATGCTACGATTTGCTATTATGCTGCTAGGTTCAAAATGACCTTTGCCACCACCCGTACAAATGCTTGCAAAAACAAGCAACTCAACTCAGACTCTCAGACCACCCAGCCTCCAAAACATCCACATGCGTCTCAGCCAGCTCCACGGGCACATCATTCTGCAAAGGCACCACCTCCGGCTCCTTGTGCGTCTCTGGCTCCTTCTGCGAAGGGACCACCTGCTTCTCCGGCGCCACCTGCTCCTCCGGCTCCATCTGCGTCTCCGGCTCTTTCTGGGAAGGGACCACCTCCTTCTCCCGCGTCTCCGGCTCTTTTTGCGAAGACGCCACCTGATGTTCCTTCTGCATCTCCGGCTCCTTCTGCGTCTCTGGCTCCTGCAAAGGCGCCACCTGCTCCTCCGGCTCCTCCGGCTCCTTGTGCGTCTCCGGCTCCTTCTGCAAAGGCACCAAATGCTTCTCATGTTCATTCTGCGTCTCCGGCTCCTTCTGCAAAGGCGCCACCTGCTCCTCAGGCTCCTGCGTCTCCGGCTCCTTCTGCAAAGGCGCCACCTGCTCCTCCGGCTTCTCCCGCGTCTCCGGCTCCATCTGCAAAGGCGCCACCTGCTCCTCCGGCTCCTTCTGCGTCTCCGGCTCCTTCTGCAAAGGCGCCATTTGCTCCTCCGGCTTCTCCCGCGTCTGCGGCTCCTTCTGCAAAGGCGCCACATGCTTCTCCGGCTCCTTCTGCGTCTCCGGCTCCTTTTGCAAAGGCGCCACCTGCTCCTCCGGCTGCTTCTGCGTCTCCGGCTCCTTCTGCAAAGGCGCCACCTGCTCCTCCGGCTCCTTCTGCGTCTCCGGCTTCTGCAAAGGCGCCACCTGCTCCTCTGGCTTCTCCCGCGTCTCCGGCTCCTTCTCCAAAGGCGCCACCTTCTTCTCTGACTCGCTCTGCATCTCTGCTTCAGCACCAGGCTCCTGTGGAACACGAACTTACATCTGGTTGAGTTAAGTCTGTGCTTAACATTCAGCATAAGCACCATTTGAAGGTGTGTGGAACGTGGCTGCAAAACAAAAAATATGTGGTTTGTTTGTTTGACAGCTGTTGTTTGTCGATCCATCCTTGTCACCACTGCCCATCGCAGCGTGCCCTCGGCAGTGCGGCCCCCACTGCGTCGAAAGCAACCTCGACACAAGCGAAATCGATCGATTTGGGTAGGGCACGCATGCTGGGAGTGTGTGGGTGCCAGTGGGGGGTAGCAACTGAGAAACATGTCTTAATCCCTCCCGGCGCCAGCCTCCAACTCGCGCACAAGATTCTCTTCTGTGAGGCTCTCCGCGTGAATCTGGCCGTCCTCACTCACGCCAGGCGACTGCTTGATGCGATCATCCAGCGCATCCGGGCTGAGGACTTCCACCATCTTGCACACCAGCACTGTCTCAGGCTTTGGGGCCACCTTGCGCGGGCCAAATGAGCGTCCAGGTGGGGCCAACTTCTCAGTACTAAGATGTCCAGGAACATGCGTGAGACCCAAAACTGAAAGGACCTAAAAAACAAAAACGGTATGTTGCATTTTGCATCAGACATGCTAGAAACTAACAGTCGTTTGAAGCGGCGCCCTGTATCCAAAAAAGGTTCCTCAAAACAAAGAACATCAAAGCCCCGTCCTGCTGCATGGCGACAAGAAACGACGAGGATGTGGTCGCCGTGAAGAGGTTCACATTGATCCTGGGCGGGGGGGTGTCGTGAAATGATCAATTTGGGCTCGATAGACTTGATAGTCATTCGTTGGGGTTGCGCATAAAACCACGAATGCGCAAGAACACAAACACTCGCAACCACAGATGTGTTTCCATTCGCGCCTGATCGAGATAGAGACGTCGCTGAGTGCTTTCTCCACACAGATGTGTCCGGGCGGACAGTACATGAAGTCGCCCGTCTTCAGATACTCAGCACATAAGGAGGGTACTGCCCACTGGTCGGGGAGCTCTTTGAGGTCAGTGCTCGCCAATTGGTCCACCGCCGCTTTGATGCTCGATTCTCCGTAGAAGGCCAGGACCTCCACCAGCGCCAGCAAGATCAGCCGCCCTCCCGACAGCTGGACCCGGATGGTGCCAAGACCCTGGCTCTCCAGGCCACAGTAGGTCGTGTTCTGACGGTTGGCCACGATCCAAGTGCTCTTCAGCTGCTCCCTCGCGGTCTTGAACTCGCCATCATTGCCAACAATGGCATCCACCTCTGGCGAGTCGAGCATGATCTCCTGCGCATCGTCCGGCAGGAGCCATCGCATGGATTCCTGCACAGAAGACGTCACATCCGTCTGCTCCATGATGATCCTCATCGAACATAAAACACCTACCTCCACATTCAGAACCATATGCAATACGCAACCCCCTAAATGAAAGATGTAACTGTTCGGCACTAAGAGTTGGCCAACTGCGCCAAGTGGCACAGCCTTGTTGGAGGCGCTGCTGGTGAACTTGGTCCGGAACTGGTTCACCGTGCTCTCGAAGATGGCCTGTTGCTCCTCGTCCTTGAGCAGCACCTTCATGATGTTCCGGCCTTTCTTGATGACATAGCAGCGGGAAATGTCTGCCACGCCGTTGCACAGATCCGAGCCAGGGTCCTTGATCACCCTCATGGGGCGGGCGTTCAACACCTCCTTGAACTTATGCAAGATCTTTGGGTCCGTGTCGTCCACCGCCTTTGACAGGGCCGTCCTGCCTTTCAACACGTTCTTGATGCGATTGCTTGGCTCGCCGGTGCTGTTCTCCGCCTTTGCCTTCTTTTGTTTTCGAAGCTTGTCCACCGACTTTCGCATGCGGCGCATGTCGACCACAGCTCTCCTCAGCGCAGCCGCAACCTTCTGCACAGCCTTGATTCCCCTTGTGGTTCCATCCGCCAAGGACTGGGCCTGCTCCTGCAAAGTTGACACCAATCACAGAAGATAAAGCAAGCTAAAGCAAGTTTATTCATCATACATTCACAGAAGATAAAGCAAGCTTAATACCTTGCAAGCAAAATTAGTTTCGGCCACGAGAAAGGTGCACGGTCCTTGTTGCCACATGTGTCAAACAAGGCCACGGGATCGACCATGTGCGGCACTCGGTCGATGGATATGTCGCATGCGAGGTTCTCGGCGATGTACTCATCGAGGCACAGGATGTGTTGCAAAGCCTCCTGCACCTGACAGAAACCACAACGATGTAATATGTTCAATGTTAAAAGTAACTACCAGTAAGCATATGGCAGCATGCAAACAAAAACAAAACTCAATCACAATCACAATCCCGCATGTTTCAGTTTTGTCTTGAAACCCGACACGACGCGAGTGGCCTTCTCTTCATCTCCATCACGACTCAAATCTGCCGCGCAGTAGGTGCTGTTGCTGACGATGATGTCGATGAACTCCTTGCGGTCAGCGGCGTTGAGCAGCTCGCATGCCACCACCCGCGAGTGCACGTTGAACATGCATTTCATCATGCCGGCTTCGTCAGCATAGTCCTCGTCCATCGCCATGATGGTGACCTTGTCCGCGCCGTTCGCCGTGTAGCCTTCAGAGTGGTAAACTACAATGGACAATAATTCTTGGAAGTCGGAAGTAGCAGAAGGTGTATACAATATATGTGGCTTGCGCTTGCACTACTCCTGTTTCACACCACAGAAAAGAAAATGCACGACTTGCTTAGTTTTAGTTTCTAAGCCAACAAACATGAAGTGCAGAAGTGAAGGCCATCACAAATTGCTGACGGGGAACTTTCAAACCTGCCCACGAGGTCTTCTTCTTCTGCGCGCCAGTTGCCATAGTGCTGGGTCACCGCTTCGCTCAAAGCGGCTCTGGTAAATGTGAGCTGGTTGGCCATCTTCCCCACAAACCGGTTGCGAACCTGTGTGAGGTCGACCAGCTTGGCCTTTCCACCGCCGTTGCCGTTGCCGGCCTTCTTCCTCAACTTAGACCACCCCCGACAAAATATTAAGGCCACCGCGACAGGCGACAAAAAGAAAAATACAAAATTAACTAACATGATAGTTTAAATCGAACCATGTGTCTTGCTCCCCTTCTCGATGGCTGTTTTCCCAACCCCAAACAAACTCGGCATACACGGTGGTCTCGGCGTGGAAATTGAAGAGCTTCACCGTCGCCAGAAACTCCGAATCCACATCGTGGCATACCTGATGAGATGATGTGACGTGAACCCGTTCGGCGCACTGCACTGGTCGGAAATACGAAGCAACTGCACACGGTTTGTTGAAAAGTTAAAAGAACAAGGCTTGGGCTCAAGGCACAAATGAAGCCACCCGCAGCGATGCTTCTTGAATCTGGCCCTCGGTCGGGTCCTTGGAGCTCTTCTGCTTGCTCACCGTGCGGGACTGCATGTCCATCTCGAACTTCTTGCGCTGGCGCGCCGCCATCACCCACACGTGGTCGCGCTTCTCCATCTCACCGGAGCGGCGATTGTAGACCTCAGGGATCGATGCAACCAGCCAGCCAGTCAGTCAGTCAGTCAAAAAAAGACAAGCAAACAAACAAAACACAGTACAGTTCAGTACAACAAACAAACATTAAATACAATCTTCCAGAATTGCTAACATCCAGTCCATCCAGTCTCCAGTTTCCAGAAAATAATAATCATAATCAAAAGCAGCAGCAGCATCAGCACCAGCATCAGCACCAGCATCAACAGCAGCATCAGCAGTCATCAGCATCATCATCATCATCATCAGCATAATCATCATCATCATCATCATCATCATCATCATCAGCATCAGCATCAGCATCAGCATCAGCATCATCATCAGCCACAGTGTGCCCCGCCTCCGCCTTGAAGCTTTCCACCCCGTTGCATCCCTGCAGATCTCGCAGCCAGGCCCGCAGAGCATCTGCTTCCGACAGTTGGTCCTCAACTATTGCACGGCGTGACGGGGTGAGTGGATGCACTTGAAATGCAAAATCAAGTGGCTCGTGGGCGGCACCGGTTACAGTTTTGACACGCGTTGAAAAACAACACGAATACTTACCGACCATGACCAAGTTGGGCGGTCCTCGCCGCGCTTCGGATCCATGAAGTGGGCCTTGTAGGCAACCCAGTCGAGGGCTTCCCAAACGCCGCCAGTCTGCTGGACCTTGGCCGATGAGGTCTCCTCCTTGTACCTTGGGGTGTGCTCACGCCAGCTCAAAGCGAATCACACTACTTGTCTTATCTCCCAACATCAAGAGGCAATGAAAGTAAAGTACAACTCTGACAACTACTATCAAACCAAGTTGCACCAGGAGGTCAAACTTGGCGTGGGTGCCCCTCCTGCCGCACCCCTTCTCGGTGTGGTCTCGCATGATCGCCTGATATTCGCTCAGCGCAGTCCAGGGCAGCCTCACTTGCCCAAAGACCCAGAGTTAAAACCCCTTTGTGTCCTTTGGGCCGCGCCATCCGTAAAAATGGACCAGATAGGAAAAGGAAAAATTTGAACAATGTCGGCCTCCTCAACAACTGAGAAGCTGGTTGAACCAGCGCACCATGTTGCTGTCCCCCGTGGAGGCGATGATGCTGCGGTGGCGCCGCGAGCACCCCAAGCAGCGGCGCTTGAGGATGTGAGAGTTCGTCAACTCCAGGGGGTCGACGACGACGCTGCAGTTCATGCAGCAGCCCTCCGGCGGAGAGCCTGAAGCATGCG
Source organism: Effrenium voratum (assembly GCA_963377175.1). Taxonomy (NCBI): domain Eukaryota; class Dinophyceae; order Suessiales; family Symbiodiniaceae; genus Effrenium; species Effrenium voratum. Next base: position 1,259,017 of record CAUJNA010000680.1, on the reverse strand, counting down.
GATCCGAAAGCTCAAATTCAAAAAAGCAGCTGCCTCAAACCAAAAATACATTTGTGAAATAGTATAGTATCAGTACGAGTGGCCTAATTGACCTTGGGTACATGTGTCATCTGATATGTTCAAGGTCAAGCAACCGCTGGCGCCTGATCCACCACCCAGCTTCGCGCCCTTCTCATCGCCACCATCTCGCCCATGAGCATCATGTGCAGCGGCCAACATCGCGAGAGCTACTTCAGCGCAGTTGTGACCCAGTCGGTTGGTCGCAGTCACAGTTGAGGCATGTCGCTCAAATCATATGTTGCTCAACTCGTGAGTTGCGAACTGCTGAACGCCTGCAAGCGCCTGTCACATAAGTCGTGCACCCGATCAAGTGCGAGCCCAGCTAAACAGCCACGAGGGAAAACGATTGTTACTGTCTGCACGCACTGCCAAGGCTGTGACTGTGACATGACAGCACACTTGCCCTGGCTTTGACTGATGACCCACTTGTGATTTGGTGGCGTGGTGCAAGGTGAAGCTGGCACATGACCGAGACTGAGGGCTGGTGTTTTCAATCGCTCAACTTGGTCCGGCTCATGCGACAAGACTCATACCAGCATCGGACCACCTAACAGGTTTGCTAGCCCATCTGTAACTTGATGCAAACGTCGGTCCGCGTGACACCAGCCAGTTCCATCTAAACAGCTAGCACCACTGGCAGGGAATGCACAAAATTGAGTGCATATTGCGAGGTGGCACCAAACGCGAACTGGCAAAAACTAACTTCAACATTTGGAAGATGTATGAAGTCGCTTTCACTCTTGCTGCCAGTGCTGACAAATCATGGGACGCACACGCCGGCACCAAAGCAACCTGACATTAAAAGAAGATGCGCACCCAATTAGAACGTCTGGGCCTGTATCTGGGCCAACATGTGCCGTGTGACTCTGCCGGTGCCATGCCATGTGAACTCCTAATTACAGCAAGCGCCTCAAAGCGCCGGCTCCACTCACCGCTCAAATCCGCTGAAATGCTGAAGGCTCCAAGTTGGCCATGATGAACGAGGTGAAGGCGCACGCGCAGCACTGGTTGAAGCTGTTCCCTGCCATCCTTCGAATGGCCGACACGCTGACCTGGGCCCTCTCAAAGTTGATCGGGCACGCAGTGAACCCCGCCGCCTGCCACAGGTGATCGTAGACAGGGATGACCTGCCCCACCAACAGCTCCTGCGGCCAGTTCTGAGAATCATCAATCGAAAACATGAAATACACACAAATGCAAACTTACAAACAGTTCAAAGACATGAAGCAAAGGCCATATCCCCACTTTGGACTGCGGACGCGCCCCATCCGTCCTCAGGAACGTACAGCCGGTTGGCCTTGATCGCCCACCTCGCTAAGACCAAATCAGTGCGCGTATGATCATGGCCACTAGGGCACTACCATAAAACTGATTGACTTGGGAAGACCAGCACCGATAAAAAGATGAGAGCCAACGCAGACTCAAACTCAGAGACTTGATCGCAATGCCAAGGCGCATGTGAGAAATCGACGCCAAAATGACCGGCATGTGATCCCCATAGTGGGGTTGGAAGTGCGGATTCTGATCCAAGTTTGCTGCAACTTCTCGTGTGAAGTCCTCCTTTTGCACAATTTCTTGCACGGTCCGAAGGTTGGCAAGCGCTGCAGGCGGCAACAGGTATTCCCACTCCTCGACCGACCCGCGCATTGCCAGAGCTGCCATGTACCGCTTGAACTGCGCGACCTGGCAAGTCACGTGTGGGAATGTGTGCAGTGTGCCAGTGTGCCAACAAGCATTAACCCATGATGACTTTCATAGCACTCAACTCAATTGTTAAAGTTTATGACTCTTACAATTGTAGCTCCCCGAGCTCTCAATCATAATCCTGAACAATTTCCATACATCTTGTCACATCACTTTGTCACATCGGTCCTTCTCCTGCGGGGCCTGAATCTGTCCATCCCGTTCGGCAGAATGAGGTCAGACCGCACCACCACATCGTACGATCTGCTTCTCTTGACCGGAGCGCCAAACTGGGCACATTCCAAAATCTGGTGATAGTCCCGGTATCCGCTGAGGACCTTCTCGAAGACGCTATACGGGAAAAGCCGAGTACACTCGTGGATGAGGAGAGATGCTTTCAATCGTGAGGTCAGCGCCAGCATGCCCGCCGCAAGGATTCCGTAGTTGCCGCAAAACCCCTCTTGGCGCCCCATGCTGGACCAGTCCTGTGCATCAGGGTACACACTCCACCACACAGTCACATCGCCCCACAAACATAAAACCCAACCCATCTTCACACTCGAATCTCCCGAATCCTTGCAAACAGATCCGGCCATAATGACCAAAAGCTTGTTCTCATGCGCGTCGCTCATGAGCTCATCCAGGGCCACCTGCCAGGCGTTCTATCGTTTAATTAAAGATCTCGCAAAACGAACATATCCACCTGGCGTTCGTTAGATTCCGACCCGACCCAGATGTGAAATGACACCCGTCTGCCTGCTTGCCATCAATGACGTCAATATTGGCCCTGAAGCCTCCGTCACGCAGCATCTCGTTGAAGAGCGACACGAGCAAGGCCTCGCCGCAAACCGTGATGGCATCCTTGTGGGCGTTCAGCTTCTTCTTGAAGGATGCCAGCTGCACCTTGTTGTTCTTCGGAATGTCCCGCATCGTCCGCTTCAGTTTGACGATCTGGTCCAACCTGGTGTTTCTGGTCTTGCTGAAGCTCGAAATGATGTTTCGACATCGCCCCACACATGTGGGAGTCAGGAAGTCGAGCAGGTTCTCCACCATGAACTGCGGAGGATGGGAGTGTTGCCGCAGCACAGCTCTGCACTCATGATCCAGCTCGCACGCCAACAACATACCTGATGAGGAAACATCACAACACCTGCAAAAGAAAAAACAACCACGTTAACAAAGTCAAAGCGTGACACAACACACCATCATATCTCAAAAATATTGGAACAGGGCAAAGAAGCGTGGTGGGGTTGGGGGCGCAATGTTGCAAATCTGATAGCAGGCCAGGTAGTTCTGCTGCATCGCGAGCTCCGCCCCACCCAAGCCCGAAAAGAGACTGATGAGCACGGTGCGGCTAATGTTGTCTCTGTGGCGCACCAACGCATCGATCCCGAAGTGCTTATGGATCCTCCGCAAGGCACTCAGGTGATGCTGGAAGAGCTCCGTCGGGTGCATCATTATCACCAGCTTCATCTTGAGAAGGGGCAAGCTCCTGGTCAAACAGGTGGACATATTTTCACACACAACCATATTATCACAGACCATCTATAAATGCCACCCTGTTCAACATCTGACCTGAGAACAATTAGTGCATCAATGCAGAACAACAAGCAATGCTCCTCTTCCACGTAGTCACGCATTGTGATCGGCTGCGGCTCTTTGCTCGACGCATCCTGGCTTTCCAACACGTGACATTACAATCAACCCCATGTAAATGATTATATACTTACACACATGCAGCTGTGATGTTGCATATCAAAACAGAAAGGTCGCCACTCATCCTTGTCCCTTCACATTGAGAAAAGCTCAAATCTGATGCAAAACCACGCAGATAAAGACAGGTGCCAGAAGTTAGATAAGAATCATGCACACTCGTCACGGTGTCGTTGCTGGACGTGCTGGAACTGGACGATTTGCAATCGCTGCCGCTGTCAGACCCGGGATCCACCTCCATGTTGGCAGCGCTGCTGGGTGCCTTTGACTTGGACTTGGCCTTCGCCTTGGGGCGGTGTGCCGCAGACTTGGCCGTGGGTTTCGGCGCGACCCCCGCTGCTTTGGCCTTTGGTGATGCCTTGGCCTTGGTTCTCGCAGGCTTTGGGTTGCCACCCTTCATAGCAGGCAAAGGTTTCTTGTCCGTCTTCACCGTCTTCATGGCTTTCATCACAGTAGTGACCTTCATTTCTCTCTTGGCCTTCATGGCCTTCATAGCTTTCATCGCCTTCACTGCACTCGGGCCAGTACGACCGCGCGCCATTGCAATCGCTTGGAGCAAGGCCAGTATCTATGCAATCAACACGTGCCAAGCATTTGTCATGTCATTTGCGTGGCTGTGTGTGCAACCAGCATGCGCATGATGTGGCAATATAGCACCACCAGATCCCGGCTTCGAACCTTGAGCACGGTACGGTGTTCATTTGCAAGCCACACAAATGTTCCAGTCTGACTGAATGCATGCAGTGACGGCCTTTGTTTACACAGCGTGTGTTGGGATCGTCGAATGTCCACTCACATTGGAGCATGAATTGGTCTGACTTGACAATGGACAATCTGCCAAAGTGATTGTAGGATTCACCAATCACACAAGACGATGTTACATTCTCCAATATGATTAGAAAATTAGTTGATATGCTTTGAAAATTCGCCAATCTCCAATCTGATTAGAAAACTATCCGATCCAATTTGAGAATTATCCAATTTGATTAGGGAATTCTCCTATCTCCAATCTGATTGGGGAATTATCTAATCTCCCATCCCATCTCCAATCTAGTTGGAGAAATCGCCAATCTCCAATCTGATTGGAGAATTCTCCAATCTGATTGGAGAATTCGCCAATCTGATTGGTGAATTCTCCACTCTGATTGGAGAACTTTCCAATCTCCAATCTGATTGGAGAATTCTCCAATCTGATTGGACAATTCTCCAGATCCCCAATTTGATTAGAGAATCCTCCAAATCTCCAATCTGATTGGGGTCTCCAATCTGATTGGGGAATTCTCCAATCTGATTGGAGAATTCTCCAATCTGATTGGAGAATTCTCCAATCTGATTGGAGAATTCTCCAATCTCCAATCTGATTGGAGAATTCTCCAATCTGATTGGAGAATTCTCCAATCTCCAATCTGATTGGAGAATTCTCCAATCTCCAATCTGATTGGAGAATTCTCCAATTCTCCAATCAGATTGGAGAATTTTCCAATCACATATTTTCCGCCAAATTTCTCCATCAAAACGCTTGAATTCTCCAAAAAACTACTCAAAAACGCTTCTCATATCCTGAAGATTTCGGCAATTCTCCAACACCCCAATATGATTGCAGAATTCTCCAATCAGATTGGAGAATTCTCCAATCAGATTGGAGATTGGAGAATTCTCCAATCAGATTGGAGAATTCTCCAACCAGATCGGAGATTGGAGAATTCTCCAATCAGATTGGAGAATTCTCCAATCAGATTGGAGAATTCTCCAATCAGATTGGAGATTGGAGAATTCTCCAATCAGATTGGAGAATTCTCCAATCAGATTGGAGAATTCTCCAATCTCCAATCTGATTGGAGAATTATCCAATCTGATTGGAGAATTCTCCAATCTGATTGGAGAATTCTCCAATCTCCTATCCCATCTCCAATCTGGTTGGAGATGATTGGCGAATTCTCCAATCTGATGGGAGAATTCTCCAATCTGATTGGAGAAACCTCCAATCTCCCATCCCATCTGCAATCTGGTTGGAGATATGTCCAATCTCCAATCTGATTGGCGAATTCTCTAATGTGATTGGAGAATTCTCCAATCTGATTGGAGAATTCTCCAATCCCCCATCCCATCTCCAATCTGGTTGGAGATATGTCCAATCTCCAATCTGATTGACGAATTCTCCAATCTGATGGGAGAATCTCCAATGTGATTGGAGAAATCTCCAATCTGATTGGAGAATTCTCCTATCTCCCATCCCATCTTCAGTCTTTCGGGAGATATGTCCAATCTCCAATCTGATTGGCGAGTTCTCCAATCTGATTGGAAAATTCTCCAATCAGATTGGATAATTCTCCAATCAGATTGGAGGTTTATCAAAGCTGCTTGGAGAATTCTCCAATCTCTCATCCCATCTTCAATCTGGTTGGAGATATGTCCAATCTCCAATCTGATTGGATAATTCTCCAATCTCCCATCCAATCTTCAATCTGGTTGGAGACATGTTTAATTTTTAATTATCTATGTTGGGGCATTGTACATTGTGATTGGATAGTTATCTGGTCAGGCTGGATACATTCCCAGTGTGACTATCTGGTGGTATCTGGCATCTGGTGGAGAGAATTATTTAGGATGAAACTGAAACATGTTGAAACCAATGAAATCCCTCCAAGTCTCTCCAAGTCTCAACCTCACGTCTGAGAGCTGCTTTTTCTTGACGAGATATAAGGGCATCGTGTGGCAAGAAAACGTGTCTGGCATCACCAGCATCACCCGGGCGTGTCTGGGCGTAGGTTCATCGCATTTTTGGAGGGGGTTGAGAAAATACCCAGTGACATGGGGGGTTGTCCAAATTGGAAACCCCTTTTGGAATGTTTGGTTTTGGGCCCCTTGGAACAGTAAAGCCTCTATGGTTGTATTATTGTATCTTTTTTTCAGGGAGCTCCTATCTTGTTTGGTGGAGGGAAACCAAAGGAACACCTCATTGCATTTTTGGAGTATCATGCCTGTCGTTTGTCATCTGATTGGCAATGCACTGCACAAAGTCTACTTGCAACGAAAACCCAAATCCTGCCACACTTCAAAAGTGAATTCAGCTCTGGGGGGGGCATGTGATGTCCACGTCCAAACGACACCCAGCTCAGCTAATGCTGTTTCCTGCTAGCCACCTCTGTCGTGCTATCAGTATGCCACATGCCATGCAAATTTTGCATGGGCGCAACTATGAGGGCGGTGCCACAAAAAACATAATCATAGGTGCTGGTCCAGCACTCCAGGTAGTTCTACGCGCTCAACTGGCGCCATTCGCATCAGCTCATCTTTCGATCTCAGGGTAGCCGATGCCGCCGGCATGTTCCGTCTAAGTATGTGCTCTTGCTTGGTAGCGTACTTGCCTGCATCCAAGCACCATTGAAGACACCTTCGTAACGCCGTCTCCTCGTCTGGTTGGTTGACCTGGACGGCCTTCTCGCAAGATACGTGCACTGGACAGAGCGCCACCCATGTCGGAATTCGCTCAGGATAAAGCAATGAGCGGTCGTCTCTATACTTAATCGCGAACATGCCATACTGGAAGGATTTCTCGTGCCATCCTCTGCGACGACCTTGAAACGCTCGTACCCCTGCTGGAGAAGGCTCTGCCGCCGCCGGCTCTGCCACTGGTTCTGCTGGAGCCGCCGGCTCTGCTGGAGAAGGCTCTGCTGCCGCCGGCTCTGCCACTGGTTCTTCTGGAGAAGGCTCTGCAGCCGCTGCCACTGGTTCTGCTGGAGCCGTCGGCTCTGCTGGAGAAGGCCCTGCTGCCATTTCTATCACTGGGTCATCTGCATCTGGCTCTATCTCTTCCTCCATATCATCTTCCCCGCCGCAACCATCATCCCCTTCTGTGATCACCACATCTGCCGCAGGTTCTGCAGGGCACGACTCAAGCCAAAAACCAGCACACACACACAAAAAATGACAGGGCATGCCACCATGTTGAAAGGGCAAGCATTGTGCTGTAAATTGTCTATGTTCCAATTGAGTCTACTGCCATGACTGACACTCACGCGGAAAAGCAGGAAGCTGGCGCCATGATTGGATCACAACATGTGAGCGAGTTGAAGTTGAAGAGCCTGAGACTACTCATTCATGACGTTATAAACACACCTGACACTCGTTCGTGCTTCTGGCACGTTCATACGAGAAACACATTCAGGGCAAGAGGAGGCAAGGTCCAGGCGCCTATGTTGCTAACGTGCAGCCCAAGGGGTGCTCAGGCCGCCCTGCAACTCCTTAAAGTTGCTGCCAACTGCCAACAATCCTAGAAGCTTGTTGGGCATAAGCAAGTTTTCCTGGCTTGGGATCAGGGTTATGGGGTTCTGACCACCGAGTATCAATTACCCGGTCATTGACCGAAGCTTGCTCGATATAAAAGAACACGTGGGGACCTATGTTTGCCTGAATCTGTCTAATGACGCTAAACGCACAACAGCGCAGCGCTACAAGCACTGCTCGGTCAATCAGCCAACCCCAGTCCTTCGATCGCTGCGGCTAACAGCCCTTGACCTTCATCATACCAGCCCAGTGGCCTGTCGATGTCAGACTTGATCTTGCCCCGGCCGCCGGTGAGCCCCATCAAAGCTTTGTAGAGCGCCGCTGTCTTGCCCGGCTCCACTGAAGAAATCCTACGATGTAACTCGTTGGGCACTCAAATCTAAAAGACAGAAGGCATTTTGCCAAAACAGGCTGAAGCCGAAAGGATGCCCCAGCAAAAAGAAATAAAACAGGCTAGTGCAAATCTACCTCCGCTCGTGCAGCACCAATCAACAAATCCGCAAATATGATACTAATTCAAAAAGAAAGGATCTGGTCATCTGGAGCATGAAGGAGTGCTTTGTAGTAGGCTTCTGGTTGATGGTGATGAATGGAGCCGTGCCCTTCACCTTGCCGAGCAAAGATGACATCACACTGTGCCAGGGCGAGCAAGTACCAGCGGCTGCAAGACTCGTAGAAAGCCCTGTCACTGTCAGATCCTTAGTTAGCAGCCAGTTTGACAACGCAGCCAGTTAGTTATCAGCTAACCCGCCCGGCTCAACACCATGAAGCCAACAGCACAAGAGTCATTGAATCGAGCCGAGGTAATCTGCGGCACACTAGGTGGTGTGCAATGGCTGGCTGGTTGTACACTTGCTTGTTGTGCTGTGAAGGGTGTCAGGTATCAAGTCCAAATCTTCTGGGCTCAATGATCGCACACACACAATATCAACACGCCAATGTAATTTGCATTCAGGCGGCCAGGTTGCAGGGGTGGCGCACGTCTTCTGCGTTTTTCAGCTTTCCTCTTCCTATACTCAAAGCCAGTCGCCTGCAGCTGAATCATGAGCTCAAATATGGTGGCGTCTTTCAACGCCACTCCCGACCTTCGTTGGAACACACTGAACGGGCATCCCAGAGCAAATTGGACTTTGATCAGCTCCAGCGGCTTGGCAGTCAGCTGCCACATGTCCTTCAACTTCTCGGCCGCCGACAACTTCTGGTTTTCCGAGACATGCGTCACCCATCCCATCTCAAAAAGGCAGACCAACGCTTCCTCTTCGGAACCATCCATGCCAATTGAGCAAAACGCTTTGGAGCTGCCGCTCACGGCCCTCAGGTCGATGAACTGCTGCAGGAGGTTTCGCTGGATTGGATCCGGCAGGGCGGTGTTCAGAGATCCTGCCAAAAAACAGGGAGAACCATGAGTAATGGATGATCCATGGATGGATGGATAGACAAATGGATGAATGGATCATGCATGAATCTGGGTCCGTCCGGTTAAGCTTATTACAGCAAACTAACAGTGAACCAGTTACTCAAGCTTCTGCGCCGAGCGCCAAATCCCTCTCCTGGCTCGAGAATGATGCCGGGCTTGACAGTCCACTGCTTCATGTGTTGGATGAGGTGTGTGGCTTCGACCGCCGTTGATGTCACCAATTCCATCACCTGGATGTCAGAAGAATCCGCCCTGTGCACCTTGACGCAATCTCCGTCAGGGCTCGCCATTGCATAGATGCGAAGCGCAAAATCCAGGCTTTTAATATCGTCGGTGTGTTTGAGCGGTCTCTTCAAAAGATGAGGGTGTGTGTGCGTGATCCTGAAAATGATAACATCATCATCACTGCTACCAGGCAGTGAATGCTTCTTCGACTGAGGATCTTCCATCCTGGATTCAGCATCGACTGGCGCCTGGGTCACCTGGTTGCCCGAGTCATCTTCCACAAGCGTCCAGCCCAAACCGGGGGTCATCATATCAGACAGGGCAGGTCGGACACTCGGCGTCACTTCCTTAAAATGCAATAAGATGAGCGGTTTCTTTGTCGACGAGCAGAGTCCTATGTTATTTTATTGAGGTTTCCATGCATGGACCGCTTCCAAAAAAAAGTCGACACTGGGAGTTTGGGTTTATGCCCAGGCGCATATTTGTCCCGGGCCTTTGTCTGGGCGCGCAGGGCTGACTGCAACGGATTTGTGATCTCGTCCACGGGGATTTGCTTAAACAAACCCATGGGCAGCGAATAAAATGCACCCGGCTCGCAAACTCTCCGGAAATGATCCAGCAACAGCCGGGTCATCTCAGGCAGTCTTGATCGCTGCTCAACGGCCAACAGCTGCCTGAGATCGTACCGGGAACACACACACACACGAACTTGGCTGAGCTTGCAAAGTAGCTGAACAACCTAACAACCAAATCCAAACAACTCAAATCCCACTCGCAGCACCAGTGATTGGGTATCAGCAACTACAAACTAAACTGAACTGAGACTGAGCTAAGCAAACTAGCAAACACTTGCATTCGCCATGATGCTTGTTTCGCCTCAACTTCTCAGCATCAGAAAAGGGGACCAGCGCGTTAGTTTGCTTGCCACGGCAAAATTTGAACTTTGTGTGATACAGAAGCTCCACAAGCTGCTTGTGCTTCAACTTGCTCGCCGGAACACAGCAGTCGCCTCCCACCAGCTTCGCCACCGCTAGGGACAAAGCTGCTTGGTTGGATAAGTCCTGGTTTCTGTCAACCAACCTTGCCAGAAGCGCCGGGCTATCAAAGATCCGGCGAAAGGCGGGGAGCCTAGATTCCGTCGAGATGTAGGCTGCAGAAGCATTTGGCGGCACGGCTCATGATTTGGTGGATGGAGCGGTGCAGTCCCTAGCCAGAAAACACACATCATTGGAAATTTGCCTTGTACGCGCCCATGGCAGCCGCGGCGGCCACCATGGGCGCGACCAGCCCAAAATAGCAAGGGCAACGGGGGCCCATTTTGCAATGACTGTCTCCCTTGGTCTTACGCAACTCCAGTAGTCGTCAAAAAAGGTGTAGCGGAAAAGTGAGCAAAATTAGGGAAATCATTGAACCCATATTTGTTGGCAAGTTGGAGTTGGAAACAAGAAATCACCTCATGATTACAAATGATTCAAAATTACAATAATATGACCGTGGGAAACGCAACACATGCTCATGGATTTGTTCCAGCACGGGCCTCGGTCGGCTGCTCGGTGGTCTTCACACATCTTAATGCTCCTATCCACATGCACAGCTCCGGTAGGTCTTGTCGCCTCGCACCACCCAGGAACCTCAGAAGCAACTGACTCTGGGTAAGTTGCGTGGTGACTTTAAACAAAGCCCTGCAGTCCAAACTTAGTCCAAATATGCTGCAATAAGAGCACGAGACATCATCATGGTTAAAATTTCAAGTCAACGGCAGAGGCGCTCGTCCAAACTTGGCCGGAGGGCCACATCACCTTCAGTTCCAACAAAGTGTGGATCCAGTAGCCGTTGGTTCATGCGATGCCCGACCCCGTAGAGCGTAGGCGGAACTGTTGACCCTGCTGCGGCTTCCCACTGAGCAACCGCGTCACGACCTGCCGCTCTGGCATCCTCCTCGTCCGGAAGGGCCAACGCGCACAAGCACCAAGGGAGCAGCTGCCAAAATGAGGTCTTTACCTTAGGCAGCAGGTGCGCATTAGAGAAATATGTTCTTGCGATTGGAGCTGCTGCCCTATGTGTATACATTTGAATGGGGTTTTAACAAATCAATGGGGAGCTAAGGTCCAGAGGATGCGTTTAAAGCTGTTTTACTGTTGTTTAACTTATTTCAGCATACCAAGCCAAGCGTCCTTCATTTCTGTGAGCAGCGTGTCCAGTGCAACAGTCCAATCTGTAGCCAGATCGACTTGCTTCTCGCCAGGCGACATGTTGGCTGTGACAGCCACAAACTCACTGGTCGCCAAGGTGGCAACCTTAATCCCACACACACAAATTGTGTATGTTATCTTGACATAATGTCGCTTAGGGCAAACAACTTTTATAGTGTGGCAGAGTGTCAAAGCTTCAAGTTCAGACGCGCCGTAATGACCGTTCTGGGTGCCGCAAGAAAATAACAATACAAAATCTGTACTAAATCAAAGGAACTGTGTGGCAGAATCTCTTGAAGGCACCTCCGGCAAACTCTGGTGCTTAGCGGCCCTGCATGCAGCAGGTGGTCAATGCCGATGGGGTTGCGTCAGAGATCCGGCTTCTGGGCCGCCCGCCCGACGCTTGGCGAATGCGTGCGTCCAGCGCCCGTTTCCGTGAGGTTCCTCGGACCCGGAAGGAACCCAACAGGATGGCACCATGTAACATGTACAGGGCACAACGTGAGGCGAGAGGGCGCCGGGAAAACATGGAAGAAGAAGCAACCGCTCATTCACGCAAGAACATAGAATTCAGCACTGCCTAGTCTGCCTAGTGTCCGCCCTGTGCGTGTACATCTGTCTCATGGCAGCTGCAAGATGCAACCCACGACTCCACAGTTTCGATGGATCCGACCACGATCAGAAGGAAGTCCTATGTTGAGCTTTGGGTATGCGTGTGCGTCACAGCATGCTACCCCAACCAAAGGCCGGTTCACACTTGACGGTGAATGTAAAACTGAAAAGGATACTGAGTCACACTCAAATTCTAAGTCGGGTGTCCAAATAGCTCCAGAAGAATGGGTCTCCAACTGCGTCATTGAAACGCTGCAACGCCTTTCGTGCTTCAGGATCAGCACTCATGCGCGGGCCCTTGCCCCTGTTTCGACGTTGCTGGGCTTGTTGTGCTGATTCGTCCGGCTCTTCGGATGCGAGATACCGTTCAAGTGACCAGTGGCATTGAAGAGCCCCTCGTCGTCTTGACAAGGCCCGGAGACAGTCAATTAGGCTCCCCCACCGCCACATGATGAGATTTCCCCCCTCCCATGACTTGAATAATTCTGCAAACTCTGTGTCATCGAAAATCATGGTAGACAAGCGGTCTCGATAATGTGGCTGATGCAGCATGTCCTAATCAAATTGCGGGGGGTGGGGAAGGAAATATCAAGCTGCACCCAGCGAATCCAACATGTTCAAAAGTCACAAAGCAAATCTCAAACAAATGATGACAATCGTTGAGCAATCATCGACCATACTCAACCGAGTGGCTACGCATGCCTTGAGCGACTGCTGAAAGTTTGCGAAGTGCTTCAAGCGCTCTAATATGTCTCCAGTTATATTGTGGAGCATGTGCTTCGGCCCCGGCACCCAGAGCGCATTGCGGATTGAAAAAAGACGGGATGGTGAGGGGACCGCAATCTCTTCGCCACCTCCAACTCCCCTCGCCCCATCGTCTGCAAACTTCAGCAGTCCTTTCGAATTGCCCACGATGTCATTGACCATCTTCGTCACATCCACTGGTGGGATCTCGGCGCGGGGCACTTGAAAACAGTGAGAACTGAGAAGCGTGAGCGCCAGCGGAGTGTCCGTAATTGACAGCAGCTGAACAAACATGCCAGACAACCCAAATGGGTATTATGTGCCACATGCATCGTGTGTGTGCCAAAGTTTTTCAAGTTCTACACTTTCTACACGGTTGTATTCTGGCCCCGGAAGCAGCAAACAAATACATCTAGAAAGCCCGCTCAACTCATGCTACGGCGCCTCCATGAATTTGGCCTCCGTTCCATAGTCGCCTACAAAGCTGATCACGCTGTCTCCATATCGTTCTACTCTGTCTCCTTGAAGACCTACCTTGGTTGCGACATGTTGCGACCAAACTCAAAGAGCTTCACTTCGCAGACTAGAATCGAACAGCTCGATCGGCAAGTCAACAGTGATCAAACATACCGACTCCTAGCCCTAGCCGCTAGCCTAGTCATTTTCTTTCTGTCATACCCCTGCCACACCCTGCACGCCGGCACTCTGATCATGATCAATTAGAAATAAGGCTACGCGGGTCAAGTTCTGTGGTTGGCACGCACTTGATATTTGAAGCCGAGCCAAGCAGCATCCAATTTCAAGGAAGCCATCACAGCTTCATACTTTGCGCCCACATTGGCATTGTGCGCCCCCACCGTTGTCAATGGGAGGGCTGTGGTCCTCATGTAGTCAGCTGCGCTAAATGCATCCATCTCCGACGGGTCATCAAAGTGTTCAATGACCTACCAGGAGACAAGGCTGAATGTTAAACAAATGCTGTTAGTAATTAGTACAACCACAACCATGAGTGCTTGAACATGGCACGTGTTTAAACAAGCAAGCGGTTAGATCCACAGTACCCAATTGACTCCAATTAATTAACTACCGCACGATACGAGTCGAGTCAAAAGTCATGGCAAAGTTAAATTGACAGTCAAACATCAAAATGAAAACGAAACATCAGTGCCGCCGTGCTGATCAAGAAAGGCACCAAGTGAGCTCGACCACGAGGAATTGCATCCTCCAAAGTCATCTGGAAGTCAGTGCCACCCTGGAGGCTCGCGTCTGAGCTAAGGAAGACAAATTGAGGCCCGCGAGCAGTGTCAGCGCACCACTCCTCTGGCGTAGTCGCATCAGTATGACCTCGGCTATCGTAGTACTAGTAGACTGGTAGACTGTAGACTCACATAAAACATCAAGTGTTGTGTTCAGTTCAAATGTGTGTGGTAAGCTCGATGTGTGCGTGCAGCTGTGCGCATGGAGGGTACATGGAAGCAAGCCTGACACCTTTGTTGCTTCACGTGATTTGATGGTTCCACAGTTCACCGTTCCACTAGAAACAATCTAATCTAGTTTGCACTTACACCTTTGTTGATTCGCCACGTCAACGTCTGACAGGCCAAGGTCGAGGTGCATCCAGTTTTAGGCGGCAACGGCTGATTGTCGCCTCGTGCGGGACCTTGAACTCCTTGTTCTCAATCTTTGTCTTCCTCGCTGGCAGGCTGGCAAGCGGCAGGGCAATGCATGGAATGCTGAGAATGCCTTCCCTGATTGCTGATGCCTACCGCGTGTTGCCTACTGACCTGAAACTCAAACTGCCAAGGCCAAGGGTCAGCTCTTCTGCGGCATCCGGCCCCAGAACCAGCGCAGTGGTGCGAACCAGTACTTCTGGAAGAGCTGCCTCAGCTCACAGCCACAAAGCCATAAACTCGCAAACATACGCCCAAAACCATTTAAACCACCAACCATAAAATCCCCACAGCTCTCAACCCTCCTTCCAACATTCATCAGTCGTGGAGTCGTGGAAGTTGGAGTGTAGGTTGAGCATCCCACAAGGAAGTAGTCTTTGTGTCTGTCAGCCCGTCAGCTTCCATGATTGTCAAACCAGGTGGTGCGAATCGCAAGTCCGGTTCAATTCAACCAACTCTCAAAATTGGATAGCTTCAAATTGCCCTCCTGCCCTCAAACTTAACGTCAAACTGTGGATTCCCTAAAAACAACCCCTGACTGACAACTGACAACCACTGAAAACGCAACCCGCCTGAACCCCCCCGGCTTAGGAGTAATACAGAACTCACGTCGGGGACTCCTCTGAATACTACCCAAGTCAGTCGGAGAGTCAAGAATCTGCAAACATATCTGAAATATCACACTGGCTCGACTCGCCTCGCCCCCGAAAAAAGGTGGTACCTCTTGCCTCTGCATCGAGCCTCGACCCTCACGACTCACCACAACCGAATGAACCCTTGGAACCACAATCAAGCCAGACCTGAAGGTGGGAATCCGGTGGGAACCCCCAAACTTCAGAAATCATCTATTTGGGGGGGCCTTGAGTGTTGCAAGTTGGGGTTAGTTCAATCAATCAACCCCCAAAAAGGATTCCCTCCTCAATGCTCAGGACTCAAGACTCAAAACTCAAAACCAACCCAAACGATGGTTTCCCTGTGTATAAGCCAACTGCCAATCAACCAACCCCCAAAATGATACAACGGGTTAGGATTATACACTCCCAAACAGCGAGCCGAACACCGGACCGGACTCCTCTAAATCCGCTGGATACTACCCAGGTCTCACAATGTCATCTGCAAAAATATGCTAATTGGCGCCCCCTGCAAAAAGGTGGCTCAACTCGGCTCAACTGCTCAACTCAACCGAAACTTTGGAATCGCAATTTAAGACACCCCCAAATCCCCAAAGATGGAAAATGGAACCCCCGCATTTCCGAAATCATCCATTTGGGGGCACGTCAACCTTGGGGCCTTGGGCCTTGGGGTTTGGCGAGTCGGGTTTGGTTTAATCAATCAACCACCAAAAAGAATACCCTCCCTCAAAAAGCCCTCACACTCAAACTCTAGCCAAACGTTTGATTCCATACAAACCAACTACTACAATGCAATACATTCAGTACAACCCAAAAAATGCTACAACCCTCAACCCACCCGGCTTAGCACACCGGACCTGTGGACTCCACTGTGAACCCCTCCGAATAATGCCCAAGTTGAACTTCAGTTGAACAGTCACCGATTCACCGATATGCAATATGTATGTAATGGAGTATGGAATTGGTCTTAGATCCCCCAACCTCGAAATATTCCAAGAGGTGTCGACAGTCACAGGAGTTGAGCAACATCACAATGTCACAATGTGTCCCATTGACCGGGTCACCAGGACAATGCTAAAAGAATACTTTGAACTTTAGGTCATAGGTCCTTTAGGTTTGAGAAACTCTGGAATCATCATTCCCGGAATCATCCTGGAAGTAATTCTGGTATCCTGCCTTATTTCATCATTTTCTCATCCCCAATTCTTCCTTACCAGGACGCATGCCGAATACTAAAGAAAAATCCCTTTGGGGCTTTGGGGTTCCTGATGAAATCATCATGCATCAGTTCTGGAATCCTACCCC
Source organism: Effrenium voratum (assembly GCA_963377175.1). NCBI lineage: Eukaryota > Dinophyceae > Suessiales > Symbiodiniaceae > Effrenium > Effrenium voratum. The sequence goes on along the minus strand of CAUJNA010000680.1, from coordinate 1,242,477 downwards.
CCCCCCCAATTCAGTGCCAATAACAAAATAATTGGTATTGATTGATTATTGAGACTTTGATTTGATACTTTGAGACTTGAGGCTATTGAGTAAATTCTGTTTGGAATTTGGAATCTCCTTGAACTGTTTGGTATCCTCATAATACTAAAAGAACGAGAATGTTGTTGAAATCATAATCATCATGAGCCTCATCCCCAATTCAATGCGAAGCCCAAATAGAATGGCTGTTGGAATCATCCTGCAATCATGGGACAATGGACCAATCAAATTAATCAAATCGATTAGATTCGGGCAACAATTAGGGGGGAAATGCGCAAACAAATCAATCCAGCATCAGCGCCGCTGCGTCATTGGGATCGCCCCCTCATCGGCTCCGTCACCCCCAAAGGGTAGTCACCACCATCCTTTGGTGACCCACAGAACTCCCCCGTCGTACTGGCCAAGGCCGATCGGGTGACAATGTCCGTGCGAGATCTCCTCGTCGTGAAGCTGGACGTTGTATGTCAAGTTCCGCTGCCGCAGCAGCCCACGAACCACAGAGTCAATGACTCCTGTGATGGCATCGTGGTGGCCCGGGCAGATTTGCCGCTGTGGACCGGGCTGACTAGCCCCACAATGCTTCTCATTCCACCGGACGCTCAGACGCTTAGGGGTGGGGGCATAACCCAACAGAATGACCAAAACAAGGCGGCCTGTGAGGGTATCTCGTTTCCCACCCGACTCACCCACCGGCCCAATAATTCGGGCCCAGATGCAGCGTTCCTCAGCAGCCTCGCCACCAGAAGGCTCTCGATGAGGCTCTGCAGCTTGTAGTTCCACCCACCGCCCTGGCGCCGTCCCCCGTTAAGGGATCTCTGAAATAAGTGGCAACCTCCTGAGACCTCCTGCCTCCTGATCTGATTGGATCAATCCAGCAACTCCAAACTCCAAACCCAGCTCTAAATTCCAAGAATTTCGATTGCCCCGCCATCCCGCCTGTCGCTTCTCGACAGTGCGTCGAAGACTCATGGCTTCATGGCTCAATGCTTCATGGCTCAATGCGCAATGTGCAATGTGATGTTCATCTCCGATGAATCTGGAAATTCCTCATTTTGGCAGTGGCGCCCCAAATATGGCGCTCCAGTACCTGGGAACAAATGCTAGGACTTTGGCAACCCCAGTGGCCCCGGTGGCAACCCGGCTGTGTAACTTTCAGTTACACTCATTTGATCTGACATGTGCACTCCGAGGGTCGTGCGAGAATTTCAGAACTCTTCTCAAAAAACAGGCCCCACTCGTGCAAGTTAACAGGCTGAGGGAGCCGTGTAACCCGCACGGTCTCTGTTGAGGACACTTCCAGGTTCCATGTTCGTGGAGGGTATGGGCTCAGTCTGCCAATGCTTTCACTTCAGGAAGTGGACTGGTTGCGTTCGGCGCAAGTTCTGAATGAGGTTTGGCCAATGCCGCTGCCGCTGGGGAATTTGCTTGGGCTTCATTTTGAGGGAGCCCTCAGACAGGTTTTCTACATGACCTTGCAGTTTAGGGTCTGTTTCTTTTTTCCCCAGGAAGATGGAGAATCTTAGGATTGACAGCTCATGGGCTCACGTGCGCCGTCGGACACGTTTTGGGGTTGCCTTTCACCACCCCAAAAAGGGTGGACAAAGAGCAACAAGCCTTGAACAAAGAAACCATGGAAAAGCAGAAAAGTTAACTGTCTCCAAATGTCAGACAAAAAGAACAACTCGTACCCTTCGAAAAGAGAGACTCATTCTTTTGGGTACCATCAAGGTGTTCCGCTGGAAAACGAGGATTTGCTGTTAGGGCGTCATAGAGATCCCACACGGTCAGTGAAGAAACTCGGGCGTTGATTGCGCTGATGAAAGGAACCGCTGCCAATCCCCAGGGCAAGGGGGTTACCCTACCTATTGACCCCACGGCCATGTCTGCACCAACTCGCTAAGGTTAGGTTTTGCCATTGGCTGCTTCAAGCCTAACAAGAACATGTCAAACAAAGAAGCCTATGACGGACAAGCGCACTTATTTTTCAATGCGTTGCTCAGAGGTGCAGGCTGTGAGACGCAGGTGAGTCAACACGCGTGTTCAACTCATGCCTCCTGCATCCTAGGCGGAGCCTGATACCCCCTGGCTAACAATGCAGGGACACCACCGGCCCGGGTGCGCGGCTTCGGTGCTCGGAGGCTGTGGGAGAACCTGGTGGCCAGCTCGGCGGCTGTGGTGGGAGCCACGGTGGTGACGCATCCCATCGATGTGGTGAAGGCTTTTTGTTTGGGGGGGGGAGGATGGGTGGGGAGGTTTGGGGGTGGGTTGGAGGGAGGAGAAGGGTGATGGGGTGATGGGGTGATGTGTGTCGTGAAGCCAGCAGGAAGCCGCCCCAAACAAACCGTTTCTGCGGTTTCGAACCCTTTTTGGAGACAGACCCGCGCAGCGTTGCGCAGCGCTGCGCGGCGGCGCGTGCCCGCGAGCGCGCGCGTGCACGAGCGTGCAAACTTCGCGCGCAAATGCGCAAACACAAGCGCACACACAAACACACCCACACACACACACCCACACACCCACACACCCACACACCCACACACCCACACACCCACACACCCACACACCCACACACCCACACACCCACACACCCACACACCCACACACCCACACACCCACACACCCACACACCCACACACCCACACACCCACACACCCACACACCCACACACCCACACACCCACACACCCACACACCCACACACCCACACACCCACACACCCACACACCCACACACCCACACGCGCACACGCGCACACGCGCACGCGCGCGCACGCGCACACGCGCACACGCGCACACGCCCACACGCGCACACGCGCACACGCGCACACCCTGAAGGACGAAACGACGCATAAAAGGGGAAAAGTGCTCCAAACGACCTTTAAGGATAAAGGTCATTTGGCTTTTAAAGGTCATTTGGCCATTTAAGGGTCATATGACATGTTGAGAGCGCATGGCACCACGCACACAATTCACAGACACAAACAAACAAACAAAACCCCCGCACACACACAGCCACAAATTAAACCCTACAACATGGCACGCGCTTCGCTGCTTCAAAAAAACAAACAAATCCCGAAAAAAACAAACAGTGGGACTTAAGTTTCTTAAGAGAAACAACACTCCCAAAAACAAACTTGTGAGAGATGATGAGTGAACCAAAAGATGGGTACCCTTTTGTTTGATCCCAAATCAGGGGTGCTGGGGAAACTCAATAAGTAGACCAAACAATGGCACAGGGTCCAACCCTGCCACCGCCTTTCCTCCCTTGGCTCAAGCACTGGCTCGCTCCAGAAAGACAGGCGCCGCAGACTCAGTTTTTTTACCCCAGCTTGGCACGATGCTTTTGCATTGCGAATTTTAGATACGTCACTTGCCTTTTCAAGACATTGTGAGCAGCTGTTGCAGGATGAAGCCCTTTAAGGATCTTCAAGGTTTGTTTCACATAATCTTCATCCATGAAATTTGCATCCCAACCAGGGCTTCGCCCTGAAGGTCGCCCTGATGCATCAAGAACCATGTGTTGTATAAAGTGGTACTTCGGCCTCAATTTAAACAACAAAGCCTTTTGATCTTGGGCAATGTTCGCCAAGGACAAGTACATGCGCAAAAAGGATGACCCCAGCAAACTAATTTGATGCGCTTCCGCCTCTGTCAGAAAAATGTTTGCCCGCAGAATCGTTGCATTGAGTTGCTCTGCAACCCACACACAGGCACTTAGGCCTCCATAAGGGTCAGGGGAAGGTTTCCTCGCCAATTTTTGGGAAAGAAACCGTAGGGTTACTGCCGCATCATTTGCAGAACATCGAAGTTCAGGACAAGAGTCGTTCCGCCACACCAAATTGCTTTTCTTGATGTGCTTGAGGTGCATGCTCAGTCCCTCGCTCTTCAGAAAGGCGCGCAGTTCGCGATTCAAGGTAGCAAATCTTGTTTCAAGGTTTCCTCCATCAAAGTACTGGCGGTCCTTCAAAAGTATCTTCAAAGCTGCCCCCACAAGGTCCCGACACGTTCCCAAGTTGAAGCAATGCATCCAATCCACAGAAACCATTGTAAGGCAAAAGCCATCCAGATTGAACAGAGCTGGCTCAGCCAGCCATGGATTTTCACCCAATTCCCTGGTTCGCCACTCGCCTTCAAGGTTCGTGTAGACCATGTTGAAGTCCCCTCTCCCCATAGTGGCAGGGCAACGGAAACAAACCTTCAGGGGGACAACTCAGGTCAGCAAACATGATTTGTACATGTTCTCAAACCCTCGTAATGAATGTGATAGCTCTTGACAAGTCAAAACACTGGTTTACCTCTATAGCTACCGTTGGTATTTGTCTTGAACCAACCTCACTGTGTGAGACAGGGGGGTCTGTGCACACTTCCACCTTCATTCAAACATGTGTGTGTTTTACCCTGCCCCTTGAAAATTGAATCTCAACAGGGACCCTCCCAACACAAATGCTTATCAGTGGAAAGCAACCCGATTCGACTGGCAGGCCTCTTCGCATCCTGGATGGCGGGTCAAATTCAGTGCTTGGCCCAGAAACTTGAGGTCGCCCTTCAAGCTGACCGTGTGGAAAGTATATACCTGAGCGCAGGCAATTCAACTGCTTCCCCGAAAAGCGTAGAGCTAGTTCTGACATTTGTAAGGTTATGTAGTTGACAAGGCGCTTGTCCATCATTTTCGTTGCAAATGCCAGTTCTGGCCAACTCGTTCAAATCATTCACAGCAGCCCGGAAGAAAGCTTGAAGGGATAGGTTTTCGCTTTGCGATCGGTTGATGGCGTACCGGGAAACAGGAAATGAGAAAATGATGTGCCGCGAAGCCTTCGAGTCAGTCCTCACCAAAGACACATCCACCATCCTTAGTAGATTTCAGCACCCTCTTCCAAAGCAAAACCAAAAACTTTCAGGTTGGTGGTCCAAGTAAACAACAAACGAAAGACTTTGGAAATGCCTCCCAGCCTCCAACTAAACAGCATCCAGCTGTTGTTTCCCTTTGTCCCCTCATCCCCCCACAAGACAATTGGTATTGCTCTTTTCCACTGTTGTTCTCGGCCATGAAGGGGATGCTGTGGAAAATCTTGAAGGATCTGTTTCCAGTACAAGGACAAGCAATCAGGAGGAATCACAAAGTCCAGAAATCCAACGTCCATCAGGGCCCTTGCAAGAACACTAGGGTACATAATCGGCATGCTCCCAATGTACAAGTTGCTGTCCTCATCACGCATGGGCGCATCAATCCATGAGGGTTTTGCTTCCAGGGCGAGACCAGCACGAAGAAGCCGCGAATGAAACTCTGTCTCCCTAAGAGGCCTTGAGGCATACCCTTGTAGGTGCTGAGATTGATAAACGTCTCCTTAGTTGACATGTTTCTGGGGTTTTTGATGGCAAACTTGAAAGAAGTAATCGAGCGGCCGAGGTCACAAGCGAGAGCAATGCTGGCGTCTCCAGAGCAGGCAGCTTGGGTGATCCTGGGCAGGGCCAAGGAGGCGCGAAACCGACACTCGCTTTAAACCAAGTCACCTTTTGTCCAGGGCGTCTCTCAGCTTGCACGCTCCACAGCTCGTACCTGCGTTTCCAATTTAGACCCTGTTGGCTCTAGAAAAACATCACCAATCAGAAACCAAGATTGTTGCATCAAAGCTCAGCTTGCCCTTTTTCCAGCTTGCGCCAACGTGCCGTAATTGGACCAAACCCCAAAGCGGCAGAAGCCAAGAGATGTTGCCCACATCCCATTCATGTGGTAACTCCTGGCTAGTGCGCCAACCCCTGATTTGCAAGCCCAGCCTTTTTGCGGCCAGGTTCCTAAACTTCACTCTGCTCCAATTCCCGCAGTGCAAATTTCAACCTTTCAGTAATTCTGTGTAGCTAGTCCTTTTCCTCAAGGGGGCATCGCAATCAGCAATCAACTTGTATAGGCGTTTTTGAGGTCAGGGTTACTGCAAATAAGTGATTAACAAATGAATGCGGGATTCAAGCAAGGCTACTCAAAACTACATTTTCTTGAGCTCATTCAGCATCCCCTTGGCTTGGCCCTTCGTCATCTTCAAAGCTGAAACCTTGGCAAAGCGGGATGTGATTGTACACAAAGGGTGTTTTGTGTGTGTGTGTGTCGTGGGTGTGTGTGTGTGGATGTGTCTTGGCCCCATCCAAAAATGCTTCAAAGGTTCCGGTTTGGGGAATCATCCCAACATGTTTCAAAGGGTTCGAGTTTGGGGTTTGGAGCCACCCCAAAATAATTCGAAGGGTTCGAGTTTGGGGTTTGAAGCCATCCCAAGATGAGGGTCCAAGTTTGGGCATCCCACAATGTTTCAAAGGGTTCGAGTTTGAGGTGTCTTCCCAAAATGTTGGAAAGGGTCCAGATTTGGGGTTTGAAGCCATCCCACAATGTTTCAAAGGGTTCGAGTTTGAGGTGTCTTCCCAAAATGTTGGAAAGGGTCCAGATTTGGGGTTTGAAGTCATCCCTTAATGTTTCAAAGGGTTCGAGTTTGAGGTGTCTTCCCAAAATGTTGGAAAGGGTCCAGATTTGGGGTTTGAAGCCATCCCACAATGTTTCAAAGGGTTCGAGTTTGAGGTGTCTTCCCAAAATGTTTGAGAGGGTCCAGATTTGGGGTTTGAAGCCATCCCAAAATGTTTCAAAGGGTTCGAGTTTGGGGCTTGCGGCCAAACTGAAATAATATCTGCACCGCTAAAGGGTTGCGGGTTCCCTGGTTTCTGAGGGCAATTCAATTGACAGTCAAATCTTGCTAGGGGTTTCACGCAAACAAGAAGGGCACCTGCAAGCAAAAGAAAAGAAGGACCCTGACCCTTTGACTGAGCCATTTGCATGGCAAGTAGCCTCTTGTGCGATCTCCGTGCAGGCAGGCTCCATCTCCTGGAAGGTTTTCAGGTCTTTGAACCTGGGAGGGAGCAAGGGGAAGCAACCTCGGCCTTGAGGCTGAACCAGTTTGCAAGCTGGGCCACTTCGAGGCAAGCGTTTTGAGGGCTCGCTGATGCCGTTTGAGGGTCTTCGTCAACTCGCTGTCCGAGGGCATGTCGACCAAGAAGCCGGCAATGTCTTTCAATTCTTTCTTCACTTCGTTGCCTTGGTTTCCAACTTAACTCAGCATTGTTTGGATCAAGGGGCCCAAGCTCTGAGTAAAAAAATAGGACCCCTGCTCCAGCGCTGGTGCTTTTCTTTCTCCGTGTTGAAGGTTTGTTCAAGCAACGGCTTCTTGGCGGTGGATCGGCTGATGGCTGACGGTGCTGACTTTTTGCTTTGGCCCTGGCCTGATTTGTTGGTCCGCGGTGCACCTTGCAGGATTCAAGCTGACAAGTGAAAAGTTGCAAGTTTCCAAACCACCCCCAACTTGGCCTTCATCGGCAACAAGGGACTGGAGTTGCTGATTGTAGTTGTCATAGGCCCTCAAAACATCCCCAGATAGCGGCGCCGAAGGTGACCGAATTGGAGCCCTCTCTAGGGAAGGGTTCACGCCAGTGCCCATGATGCTGGTCAAAGCATGCGAAGCGCTTGTTCTCATACTCATCGACTCCTGCATCCTGAGATGAGCAATTCAAACATGAAACGATCAAACGTTGATAACTTCGACTATAGTGAGCATGAGATGGATCCAAGCGTCTTCACCGCCACCGTGTCTGTCCGGGTGTGCTCAGCCAAGACCCAAAACCTGGTTTCCTCCAGTACTCCCGGGCAGTCCTCATCCTCAATGCCCCCTCCTTTGCTTATGATGGCGGCTATCTTGCGCCTCAGATGAGTTCAACCCCTAGTGGCATGCAGCAGTTCAAACCATAAACATGAAACCAAACATTGGATGCACAAGTAGCCTCAGTTCAGCAAAATACTGAAGTTCAGATGAAGGGTCTGCGAAAAGTTCCATGGGGCATTCTTCATGTCCTTAACTGGGACCAGGGCGTACCTTTTCTTACCCTCCAGCTCCTGTGTCTTCGAAGCCTCCAGCTTGCCCTCACAGGCCTCTATGTTCTGCCCGTTGCACACGAACTGCTGAAGCAGCTTCTGACGATCCTCGGCAGACACAGGGAGGAAAAAGGGAAGGGGTACAGGGTTGGGCTGCAACTGAACACACACATGCATTTTGCATCCGAAAAACTTTCAGAGACCCATTGGCAAGCTCATGGCAGTTCGGATACCCATGGGCCACGGTGCCGTTGTTGATGAGCCGGGTCTTAGGTGGCGCATCACGAAACCTCACTAGTTCAAAGGGCAACCCAATTTAAACCAACCATTGACTGAGGTAAGCACCAACTTGGCGTATTCTTTGCGATGGGTCGAGGAGTTAACCATAGTGCTTTCAGGGGCAGGGCTGGGCTGGCCGCGCGGAATGGCCGAGACAGATTGGGGCACGGTTGCAACATGTGTTTCCGTAGGCGAGGGCGGGGCTGGCTTGGCTGCTGGTGGCGCCGGCTCTTCTTGGGCGTCGGGGATCTGGGAAGGGGACAGCGCCAAAGTTTCCTGTGTGTCAGGGGTGTCAGGCTGACGGTCAGGCAAAGGGCTTTGCTTCTTGCGCTTTTTGGTGCTTTGCTCCGGGGTTGATTCAACCACCGAAATTGGTGTGGTTCGCTTTGCCGCCTGCTCATCCACATTGGTCCCAACGTTTGACGCTTTGACAGACACGCCCTCCAAATGCTCCTGGAGCAAACCAATCAGCACCTTGATCGGTTCCTCCCCAAGTTGGCTCGCAGAAGGGCCAAGCTTCCTTGGTTCCACAAACAAGTTGTTCTAGATGTGGCCCCAGTGTCCCAATATAGTTGAATACAAGTTGCTCTTCCAGCTCATGCTTGGTCAAAGACTTCTGGGAGAGGACCGACTCAGCAACGGTTTTCACAGCTTCCAGTTGCGCTTGACCGGCTTGCAACGTTCTGCATGACCTGGGCAAAAGGGAAACGTGTATATATAGCACAGGATACCCACGTGTTGTTCCAAACTTTGGTTGCATGTGACCACCCTTTCAAATTTTGGGACCCCTGCTAGAGGTTTAGGGCAGCCCTCCGGTCCATGATTCATGAGTTGTGATTTTCTAGCCGTAAAGGGACAAAACCACGAAACCAGCACTAAAAAACTACAAAACACGAAACCAGCACTCAACCCCTAAACTTGAACATTGCCTGATTCATTGGTTCAGGAAGTAGATGGAACAAAACATGTATGAAGGCACCATGGAGTTTCCACACCCCAAACTCGTCCCAATTGTCAACCTATAAAATCCCCCTAGCCCCGAAACCTATCCCAGAACTATTTCCAAAGAACTGTCAGGACTGTCAGGTGGCCACAAACTCTGCTGGGTGTCCGCAGAATCATCCGGATCCACCTTGTCCTCAATCGCCGGCAACTCGCTCAGCGCAAACACCTTAGACTTGCCCCGCTTCAGCGAAAGCTTGTTTGCCTGGTTCTTCTCTAGGACAGCCTTCGTGCGGGCAGCCGGTGAGTCCTTCGCCAGGGCCTTTGCCGGCTTCAAAGCATGGATCTCCTCCGCTGTAGCCTCCTGCGTGGCAGACTCATCCTCGCTAGTCCTCGCCGAACAGCTCCTCAAGCAGCTCGTCACCCTTCTCAGGGGCTGCCTTTGTCTTTGGCTGGCTGGGGGCAGACCCAGATGCTTTCTCACCTTTCTTTGACTTCTTCGGCGCCGGCTCCACGTCCTCCTCCTGAGCTTTGGCCTTCGCCTTGCCTGTCGGCGCCACCACCTCATCTCCTTCGGCCTCAGCAGCTTTCTGAGCTTTGGCCCTCGTCTTGCCTTTCGGCTCCACCACCTCGTCTCCTTCATCCTCAGCAGCTTTCTGAGCTTTGGCCTTCTTGCCTTTCGGCGCCACCACCTCATCTCCTCCGGCCTCAGCAGCTTTCTGAGCCTTGGCCTTCGTCTTGCCTTTCGGCTTCACCACCTCATCTCCTTCATCCTCAGCAGCTTTCTGAGCTTTGGCCTTCTTGCCTTTCGGCGCCGCCGCCTCATCTCCTCCGGCCTCAGCAGCTTTCTGAGCCTTGGCCTTCGTCTTGCCTTTCGGCGCCACCACCTCATCTCCTCCTCCAGCCTCAGCAGCTTTCTGAGCTTTGGCCTTCGTGTTGCCTTTCGGCGCCGGCGCCTCATCTTCTCCCACCTCAGCTGCTTTTGCTTTGCCTTTGGCTTTCGCCTTCGTCTCCTCGCCGGCCGCGTCAACCAGCTCCTGCAGGTGCTCCATCACTTCAAGGGCATCTTCACGGCTGAGCTGCTCCTGATGCATGAGTTGCTGTAGATCGCGCTCTTCTTCCCTGCTCAGCTTCATCGACGGCATGGCCACAGCCAAGCCAAGGGGCACGCCTTCAAACTGAGCCTAACACACACACACAACAACACAAGAGTTGGCAAGCCACCCCTTCAAATTCTCTCAATTCAAAGTGACCCGACCAAGCGCTCCATGTAGGGCCTTTAAACATGTGATTGGTTGTGTGAAATTAGGTGAAATTTATTTCTACGAATTCTACGAATTTTAAAGATCAAATGCACACATTTAAAGGCCATTTGCACACATTTCTACGGATTTCTACGCTGCCGGTCCCACCGATCTAGCCAGGGCTCACATCTGTAGAAGGCACTTTCAATCCCATGTTCCTCAGTTGAAGGGAGAATAAGACTCAATATCTGGGACCCCCACAATTGCAGCCCCACTTTCAAAGCCAAGTCACTTCCGAAGGGAATTGCATAGGATCTCCTGGGCACGGGCAAGAAACAGGAGCAGCTGAACATTCAAGAATCCACATCGTTGGGGTATTGGGTTAACATGAGCTGTTCTCAAGGACAAATGGGAATGTAGTTGCGGACCTTTCCTGAAAAAAAAGAGGAATGTTCAGCCGAGAATTTGAAAAGATTGTTGAACTCACGGGCCCTTAATTGCACAACACCACAAGGTATAGCAAAAAGACACCGGCTTTTTTTTAGAAAAGGGCATGTCTTTTTTATGGGCTCCCCTAACCGTTCAGCTTTGCTACAATTGAAGTCCAAAACAAGGGAATGCTTCAAGCGCAACGTATTTGGGATTTTGTATGTGGGGGGGGGGGGAGGCATCCAACTAGATGTTCAAATTCCTTTGTGCGGGGTTGCCTGAAACTGGAAATCCCATGTCGCCTGGCAATTTCATGTTGAGTGCGATGAGTATTTGGGAACTTTGGAGTAGTCAGGGCCCAACACAGGTGAGGGTACCTAAAAGCAGACATTTAAAGACAATTCTTTGCACTCCAACCCTTGCAGCCTGATGCCAGCCAAATCGAGGCAGCCTTGTTTGGCGAACATGAGTTGGGAGGGGAGGAGGGAACTCCTAAACCTGCTCCTGCAAGGAGAACTCAAACATCTTGAGGGCCCTTAAGACGATTTGTGGATCAAAGCACCCCTACTTCCCAAAACCTTAGCCCCTTAACTTCTGACACACCCACAAGCGCACAGCCTTTTTCTACTTCAGGCTCAGTCTGATGCGTGACCTCCGCGGCTTACCAGCCTGCCCACTCATCCCACCTGGACGGGTAGCTCCTCCACGCCGTGTAGGCATCCTCCATCCAGCCACCGTAAGGGTCCCACATGCCTTTCCCCTTTGCTCCCTTTCCCTTCACCACGCCGGCCTTGGCAAAGACTGTGTCGCCACCACCGCCGCCCGCCAGGAACGTGGCCACCTCAATCTCCGGACGCGTGCCTTTGAAGAACTCGCCCTTGCCCTTGCACATGCCCTTCGCGCCCTTGAGCTCACCCTCGCCACCGTCGCCCTTATTGAAATCGCCCTTGACCTCACCCCTCACCGAGCCCTTCAACTCGCCCTTCTCGCCCTTCAACTCGCCCTTCTCGCCCTTCAACTCGCCCTTCTCGCCCTTCTCGCCCTTCTCGCCCTTCTCGCCCTTCTCGCCCTTCTCGCCCTTCTCCCCCTTCTCGCCCTGCTCGCCCTTCTCCCCCTTCTCGCCCTGCTCGCCCTTCTTGCCCTTCTCGTTGCCCCGCTCACGCCTGTCCCCCATCTTGGCTGGCTCACCCTTGTCGGCTCTTTGCCCACGCCTCTCAACGCTCTTGAGCTCGACTTTCACGCCCTTGACGGCGATCTCCTGCTCGGGCTTCTTCTTCTTGACCTCCGGTGGCCCATTGCCAGGCATTGAGCTCTTTCTCTTCATCACCACAACATCGTGGCTGCGCGGCTGATCCTCCTCCTCCTCCTCATCCTCGTCGTCATCATATTCGGATGAAACATCCGTGGACATGCTGGCTCGCTGTGTAGGCGCAGGCGCAGATGGAGGCGGCGTGCTTGGAGGATGAGGACGTGCTTTGAAGGCCGGCTTCACCACTGGCTTCTCCTTCTCCCGCAGCGAACCCGGCTCCTTCTCCGGCTCCTTCTCCGCCCGCACCACTTCCGGAACAAACACCCACATCCACCTTCCCGGGATGTCGCGCGCAGGCGGCCCCATGTTTCTGATGTTACAGATTGAGATAGATTGAGCTCAAAAAGCTGCTGCAAACAGGTTCGGTTCGACCAATTGAGGCGATCACCAGTTACCTACTCTAGTTTTGCTCCCTCTCAAACACATACCTTTCGTCAGTTGTTCAAAACCGATTTTCACCTTCTGGTTTTCCTGTTCTCAAATCCTATCTCAGCAAAGCTCCCTCAGCAAAGGTCCCAAAAGGTTTAACCTCTCATTTTTTGGGAGAGCGAGTTTGAGCTAAGCCTGGTGGGAAAGGGATTGGCCTCAGTTTTGAGGGTGGTTGCATGCCTTCATTTGTTAGTTGAGGGGCTGCTCGGAAAAAGGGATCTGTTTGGGAGTGTCAAACAGCAAACGGGCTCCATGAATGGGGCTTCCATCAGGGTTGGAAACCATTGACCAAAGGCATCTGTTTTGGCTTCATAAAGGCTTCATTTTGAAGGGCTTAGCCATCTCAGGGCACTTGAAAACGCCATATGTTCTCCTTCAGGATCCATGCCGTCTTGTGTCTCATGTGTCACAAGCCCAGCCCCCCCCCCCCGCCCACAATTAAATAAGCCAAGTTTCCCACTGGCCCGGTGGTCGGAGATGCTTGCAGCCCAGGACATAGATCAGCACATCGCAGAGGCCAGCCTTGCGTGGGGAGGTTCAGGATTATGGGACATACGGGAACACAGTTGAAGCAGCCAAGAAACATCTTCACATTGATCACCCAAATCCTCAAACTTGACATTGTTAATGTCGAGACCCTCCATGAACAACTCAAAGTCGGTTCTTCGCCAATCCACCTCCACCACATTGAGTGGAGCTGGTGCAAAATCCTGATCAGAAAGCAGTGCAATTTGCACTAAGGCTTTGTTGTATTCGTTTGTGAAAAATCACGGTTCCCTGTCAGGAAACCAAAAAAAACTGAGTTTCCACCACAGGCTCCTCCAGAGAGCGCTCCCGGAAGTAGCGCGCAATCGTCGCCCCAAACAATGGAGTGTATGTCCTGAGATGGCGCTGCAAGAAGAAATGTTTTTGAAGGGGTGCGAAACCACACTTTTCATATCCTGTTTTTTCCTTACCCAGCCAACAGCCAGCTAAGAACACAAAGCAAAACACATACTGCGGTTTAGAACTGTTGTTTCCACCTGTTCTAAAACAAACTGAGGGAATCAAATTGCCACCTTTGTGTGCACTAAGCTTCTGTGACTGCTTCAACGTTTTCTTGACGCCAACATGTCGCCTTTGGCCAGTGCGGGGGTCTTCGTAACTCCTGGCAGTTTTTGCCCCACAAAGAGCATCTTTTTCAGCCTTGCTCAGGTAGCCCCCCTGCCGAACCAGCTCGGCCACAAACTGCTCATCGGAGGACCACACCACATGACGCTTTGGTGTGCCAGCCCCAAATCGGCCCATGTAGAAATACCCCCTCCATACCTTGGGATCGACGGGGGTTAAAATACGGTTGCTGTCTCCAGAAAACATATCTTTCCAAACCAGGAAAAACCATTACCCTGTTTCAACCAAAGAGCTTGGGCTCGCTCGCAGACCCATTTCCACCGTGGATGGTCAGGGAAAGCACTTTGCGCTGGTTGCTCAAGTAGCCATCGGCATTGTTTGAAGCAAAGGCAGAGTATCAAAAGACATGTTCTGGACCCTAAGAGGTTGCCCACCTTCACAAAAGAGTAACCCCGATGTCCTTCCGGCTCGATGATGGATCTGCCGGATGTGTGTCTCGACCTGGGCACGGGAGCAAGAGGTTCCAAAATTGATGGTTATGTGCAACTTAGGGAGCCACATTACACTGTAAGAAGAACAGCACAACGCTATCACTGCCACCGCACGTGGCCGAAGGCGACGAATCTCATTTAGTGCCAGCCTCAAAGCCAGTCTCAACTGAACACTTTCACAAACACACACAAGCAAAGGTAAGCCCCTGGCAGAAATCCACTAGCTTCACACAGGTCCATGCTATACGGGGAATACTGTATATCCAGAGCTGAGCCAAAAGCTTGTTCCTAAGTTGTCTCAACAAAAACGAAACGGTCACCGCTCTGGGCCTCTGCAACGGTTTGAGTCAAGCTTCGGCTCTAAGAGCTGCAGACACTTCCCCAGCTCCAGCGAACAGCTCCAAGTACTGACTTTCCTGCGGGGGAGCAACCACAATTTAACCCTCCCCTCAGCCCTTGAATCTCACGCCAATCAGCTTGGATAATTGCAACAGTCCTCGGTCTGGCTAGCAAAGGGTAAGAAACCAAGAAGGACCCACACAAGGATCAAACTCTTTGGCGCCCCCCATTGCAGGAGCTCGCCCACCACCATTGGAGGATCGACACTGCTAGGCCGGGCACGGTCTCGCGCAAACTGCGTCAGCAGAGCATGTTGCACATTCCCGGCCCTGGAAAAAAGATGTTTAAGTACTTGCCCACAAACTTGATTGGCTCTTTTTCTGGGTCTCAAACAAATACACTGCAGCGTCCCCTTTGCACACGCAACTGCACACTGCAATCTCAGACAAACACACCCTTTTCAGCAAGTGACCTCCATTATGACTTCAGCAGCAAGGATTCCCCTGCTCTGACCCCGGGTTGGTTTAAACCACCTATTGCACTTGCACAGTAAATCGTCTGCGCTTGAGCTCAGCAGGGGAGAGGCCTTCCAGAAGCTTGTTCCTCTCCGCGCTGCTGTTCCAAGCAGCTGACGCTTCCGCAAACGGGACCCCTTGACCCCTACGGTCTGCAATGAATTTCTTTCGAGCTTCAGCGTAGGACCCTGGGCAGTAGGCCCCTGTAGGCTTTGGCTTGGGCTTGGTCTTTGGGCACGGCTTCTTCGTCGCTTGCTTTTTCTTTTTGGAAGTCACTTCTTCCTCACTACCCTCTCCTTCGCTTTCATATTCCTTCTGGTTCTTCCACCTGGGATGCCGCGCTGCCTACCCTCAAACCCGAATTTCCATCTAATTTGTCAGGGCCGGCAAGTGGCTGTGAGCTTGGAAGCACCGGCTTGGGCGTAGAAGAGGATGTGAATGCCTTTAAGCTTTCCATGACCTAGAAACAGAACACATTGAATGAACCCGGTTCTGAAATAAATCAGTTGAGGCCCAAACAGCATCAGGGACCATCTTGTCTTTTGGTTTCTCTTTGTTCGGCTTCAACGCCAGCAAGGCTTTGCCAACCTCCGAAACAGCACAGGCAGCCCCTTTCTGCTCCCTTTCAGCTTGGAGTCTTGCTGCAATCTTCCTTAGGGCAAAAACAGACACCTTGAGAAACCACAATTACGAGCCTCAAACTATCTCAAAATTGCCCCCCCCCCCCAATGCTGCCCGGGTTCCGGAGCATGGCCTTGCGGTCCACAGGCGGCGGTGTGTCAGCTTCTGGCGCTGGGGGCGCCAAGCGTGCCTGGGCGAGCCGACAAATGAGTTGGAAACCCTACGGGGCAAAACAAGGTACCTTCTCCCCAAAGAACGCCCCGGAAACCCTTCTTGATTTAAGGAGCAAGACACCTTCGCCCTAGGAAACCTTTTTTGATTAGGAAAGTTGGAAACCCTTTTGGATTTAACGAGCGAAGACACCTGAACTGCCCCCCCTTAAAAGAGCAACAAGGGATCAAGCAACAATGCTGAATATGTGGTCTCCTTTTTCGTGAACCTACATTTCTATTGTCGACCCAAGTTACAGGTGTGCACTGGGACTCATGCGAACTCAAGGTTTCCAGAGCAGAAGCGTCATCCTCATCATCATCATCATCGTCCTTGGGTGGGATTGAGAAACACCCATACACAGAACAAAAAGGGAACCTCTACAGTTACAACCCTTGTAATTGAAGCTGAGCACCCCTTCCTCAACATCATGGGCTAGGAAAGGATGAAGCTCCGCCTTCAAATCTGTCAGCACCTTGTTCTTTGAGGAACCGGATCTCCGAGTCAAAATCTTGAATTTTGTGACCTTGGTTGAAAGGAGCACCGCCCGATTTTCTTGATTGTCTTCACTTTGCAAGTTTGCGCCCGCTTCGACAAATAAGACCCTGGCCAATTTTCGAATCGCCACCCCGTTTCGCAACGCCCACTTGTGAACCGATGGGGCGTTGATGGAAACCCCGGAAGGCAACGAGTTGGTAGCCCACAAGAAATGCAAGGTGGCTTGACCAAAAACATGGGAGCTAACACGGGTTCGCGAGGCCGGGGTTCCCCGAATAGCTGCGGCAACCACCTCAGTGAACACAAAGGAACCCACAAGGCAACACAACCCTAGCACACACACACACAATTAAAACTGTATGCGCCAAAGCGCACGATCGTTGCAGACAACATCCATCCTTGTCACAGGTCGTTTTTCCTTGAAGAGGTGTCCAGCCGTGTCAGTCATGAGATTAAGCCCAGCCTCAGCTGGCGCAGCAATTCAGCATTGCAATAGCCCTCTGAAAAAAGGTATGCTTTGGGATATGTGGACGAGTTGCTCGCTTCAGGCTAGTTTCTTTCTGAAGCTCAGCTGATATCCCATGGCTCTCTTGGCACACATCAGGCGCACCCGAACCGCCCGAGCCACCCGAGGCCATCATGCGAAAGCTGTGAGCCCGCTCAACCCGTGTGTCTCACATGTGATGCATCAACCGCGCATGCTGAGAGCACATCCAATTTCACACACACAAAACACGCAAAGGGCGCTTGAAGATAGCACATCTCGAATCTTCAGCTTCTTCTTGTGATCGCGGGCCTAGGTTGGTAACTGCTGAAAAGACTGTTCCACAAACTACAAACAAGCAGGAAAAGGCTAGCTTGAACTTAGCTGGGCAGCATTCAGCAAAGATCGCGCGGGCGGCATGGCGCGCAGGGCTTCTGTTGAAACCCATTCCCAACATTGAAGACCACTTGAAACATATGATTGCTTGTTTGTTGCAAAGGGTATCCAGAACCGTTTTCGCACTAAGACCAACTTGCTTTTTGGGGCCATATCTCCCGAACTACCCAAATTCAGTGCATACGATGCATACACACATGCCATGTGTAAAAACATTCAATACAAGAGCCAGCTTTGACAACAGCGGCGCGGCACCTGCAAAAAGCCCCCCCAAAAATACGTTCACTTGCGGCTGTGGGGGGGGGGGGTAGTCCCCCAAAAACAAGCTTGGTGGAATTTGCTCAATTCACAATTCCCCCTTTACATTTTGAAGGGGGGCCGGGATGCAGTCCCCAAACAGCGAGCTTATAACAACCCCTATAGACCTTGGCAAGGGGGATCCCGAAGAAGCCCCCTAATTGAAACACGATCGCTTTGGACCCTTCTATTTCCACAAATGCATTTCACAGGGGCAGCCACTAAAATTTACACATGCATTCAAAGGACCCCCGCCTTTTTTGAAAGGGAACACTCGAAACCAATTCCATGTTCTGTGGGTAGGGATGCAAAGCATTAAGAAATCACAGCAGACAAATCACTCCCCATGCACGTGAAACTTGTTTGCTTGTGCATTCAAAGGACCCCCGCCTTTTTTGAAAGGGAACACTCAAAACCAATTCCATGTTCTGCAGTGGGTAGGGATGCAAAGCATTAAGAAATCGCAGCAGACAAATCACTCCCAACATGCACGTGAAACTTGTTTGCTTGTACAGTGTGAGACACCGAAATGGCCGCTCGTCCTGAAAGCACAAGTTTTAGAGGTCATTTGAAACGACCTTTAAAATAAAGGTCATTTGAAACGACCATATGTGGGGTTTTTTAAGGTACATGTGGTCCTTCAGGACGCGCCCACGCGCCCACGCGCGCACGCGCACGCGCACGCGCACGCGCGCGCGCACGCGCGCGCAC